>JAODAL010012662.1:0-94482 GCA_025379985.1 Phyllomedusa bahiana
CCCCCTCGTGGGGGCAGCTGGGGGTGGGTTAGAGTATTATTTGCCTTGTATCAGATACAGCGAGGAGGGATGGACGAGGTCCGGGCACAGAAGCCCTTCCCTCATAGTATGCAACCTGTGCGTGGCAGAGGCGGTGGCGCCAGCACATGGAGCGGGGCCATCCTGGATTTAGACCTTCTGCACCCACCTCCACACTGCTATGCTCACCGGCGGCGGCACCGCTCTGATATCCCCGGCAGCCCGGCCACTCTTCCCACAGACCTGTGAGGGTAACAAGACGCTGACGTGGCCATTGGTGAACATTAGTTTGACCTCCTCCTGTTTTATTCCATTTTCAACAGTTTTTAATAATGTCAGAACCAAACGCGGTTTTTAATGCGACTGACCCCCCAAAAAACGGGAAACCCCAGTGCATCAGAAAACCCCCTGCCCATGTGTTGTGGGATCCTCGCCATCAGCTGCAGCATGAAAAACAACAGAAACAAAACCCACACGCGCTCCTGTCAGTCATGCACAAGGTTTCCCACACATTTCAGGGTGGAAACCGTGACTGGAGCCAGGACTGGGATTGGCCTCATTGGATCAGGCGCATCGGAGTCCAACAACAGGGTGCAATTTCACAAAGAAAAAGGGGGAAGTTTGCAGGAATGGGGTTTACCCTGAGTGAATCCAGCCAAGAGGCTCATGTCCCCTGCACCCGGCCGCGTCAGGGAGCGTTCACACCACGCTGACTCCATGTTGGATTCCACCTTAAGATCTCTGCCCATTGATCTGAATGGGCGATCTCCGCGTGGCCCAACCCCATGGCTCTGATCTTTTTCCACAACGATTTTGTCAGATTCGCCCCCGGCAAGAGTGACATGGGTCAGGCCCACAGACAGAGAGCGACCCCGCGTCCATGTCTGAGGCGAACACCTCTCTGCAAGGTAACAAATTGAGGGGCTCACCTACAAATTTTGCCCAGAAATTTTACATCGGGGTGTTTCTGAAGGGGTGTTCACACCTTGGACTTCTCCTAACTCGGAGCATCCCCTAATTCATAGTATCCCCATGAATAACCTCTCCAATGTCCTCTACATACCCAAACTCAGAGCATCCCCATGAAAACCTCTCCAATGTCCTCTTCATACCCCAACTCAGAGCATCCCCGGTTAAACCTCTCCAATGTCCCCCCCTTTGGTACCCCCCCCAACTCAGAGCATCCCCATGAGTAACCACCAATGTCCTCTTGGTACCCCAATTCAGAGCATCCCCATGAGTAACCTCCAATGTCCTCTCCGTACCCCAACTCAGAGCATCCCATGAGTAACCTCCAATGTCCTCTCCGTACCCCAACTCAGAGCATCCCCATGAGTAACCTCCAATGTCCTCTCGGTACTCCAACTCAGAGCATCCCCATGAGTAACCACCAATGTCCTCTCGGAACCCCAACTCAGAGCATCCCCATGAGTTTAAACCCCCAATGTCCTCTCCGTACCCCAACTCAGAGCATCCCCATGAATAACCTCTCCAATGTCCTCTTGGTACCCCAACTCAGAGCATCCCCATGAGTAACCACCAATGTCCTCTTGGTACCCCAATTCAGAGCATCCCCATGAGTAACCTCCAATGTCCTCTCCGTACCCCAACTCAGAGCATCCCCATGAGTAACCTCCAATGTCCTCTCCGTACCCCAACTCAGAGCATCCCCATGAGTAACCTCCAATGTCCTCTCCGTACCCCAACTCAGAGCATCCCCATGAGTAACCACCAATGTCCTCTCGGTACTTCAACTCAGAGCATCCCCATGAGTAACCACCAATGTCCTCTCGGAACCCCAACTCAGAGCATCCCCATGAGTAACCTCCAATGTCCTCTCCATACCCCAACTCAGAGCATCCCCATGAGTAACCACCAATGTCCTCTTGGTACCCCAACTCAGAGCATCCCCATGAGTAACCACCAATGTCCTCTAGGTACCCCAATTCAGAGCATCCCCATGAGTAACCTCCAATGTCCTCGCCGTACCCCAACTCAGAGCATCCCCATGAGTAACCACCAATGTCCTCTCGGTACCCCAACTCAGAGCATCCCCATGAGTAACCTCCAATGTCCTCTCCGTACCCCAACTCAGAGCATCCCCATGAATAACCTCTCCAATGTCCTCTCCATACCCCAACTCAGAGCATCCCCATGAGTAACCTCCAATGTCCTCTCCGTTCCCCAACTCATAGCATCCCCATGAATAACCTCTCCAATGTCCTCTCCGTACCTCAACTAAGAGCATCTCCATGAGAAACCTCCAATGTCCTCTCCGTACCCCAACTCATAGCATCCCCATGAGTAACCTCTCCAATGTCCTCTCCATACCCCAACTCAGAGCATCCCCATGAGTAACCTCCAATGTCCTCTCCATACCCCAACTCAGAACATCCCCATGAGTAACCTCTCCAATGTCCTCTCCATACCCCAACTCATAGCTTCTCCATGAGTAACCTCCAATGTCCTCTCCATACCCCAACTCAGAGCATCCCCATGAGTAACCTCCAATGTCCTCTACATACCCCAACTCAGAGCATCCCCATGAGTAACCTCTCCAATGTCCTCTCCATACCCCAACTCAGAGCATCCCCATGAGTAACCTCTCCAATGTCCTCTCCATACCCCAACTCATAGCTTCCCCATGAGTAACCTCCAATGTCCTCTCCATACCCCAACTCATAGCATCCCCATTAGTAACCTCCAATGTCCTCTCCGTACCCCAACTCATAGCATCCCTATGAATAACCTCTCCAATGTCCTCTCCGTACCCTAACTCATAGCATCCCCATGAGTAACCTCTCTAATGTCCTCTCCATACCTCAACTAAGAGCATCTCCATGAGTAACCTCCAATGTCCTCTCCGTACCCCAACTCTTAGCATCCCCATGAGTAACCTCTCCAATGTCCTCTCCGTACCCCAACTCATAGCTTCCCCATGAGTAACCTCCAATGTCCTCTCCATACACCAACTCATATCATCCCCATGAGTAACCTCTCCAATGTCCTCTCCATACCCCTCGCTGAAACCTGATCCACGTCAAAGCCTCGTCTGAAAAGTGCAGTATTGAGGGGCTTCTCAGACGAGGTTTTGATGCTGATTTGGGACATGGGGATGCTATCCCCATGTGGTGCCTGGGACGTTGGGAGGCTATCTCCATGTGCACTGCATGCCTGGGACGCCCATGTGCACTGCATGCCCGGGAGTTCGGGGGGGCTATGTCCATGGCCATGCATACCTGGGACGTTTGGGGGGCTATGTCCATGTGTCCAGTGCATACCTTGGGACGTCGGGAGCTATGTCCATGTACCAGTGCATACCTGCGACGTCGGGAGGCTATGTCAATTCGGCAGTGCATACCTGGGACGTCGGGAGGCTATGTCCATGTGCCAGTGCATGCCTGGGACGTCGGGAGGCTATGTCCATGTGCCAGTGCATGCCTGGGACGTCGGGAGGCTATGTCCATGTGCCAGTGCATGCCTGGGACGTCGGTGAGGGTATGTCCATGTGCCAGTGCATGCCTGGGACGTTGGGAGGCTATCTCCATGTGCACTGCATGCCTGGGACGCCCATGTGCACTGCATGCCTGGGACGTCGGGAGGCTATGTCCATGGGCCCCTGCAGACCTGGCACGTCGGGAGGCTATGTCCAAGTTCCAGGGCATACCTGGGACGTCGGGAGGCTATGTCCATGTGCCAGTGCATACCTGGGACGTCGGGAGGCTATGGCCATGTCCACTGCATGCCTGGGACGTCGGGAGGCACTGTCCATGTGCCAGTGCATGCCTGGGACGTCGGGAGGCTATGTCCATGTGCCAGTGCATGCCTGGGACGTCGGGAGGCTATGTCCATGTGCCAGTGCATACCTGGGACGTCGGGAGGCTATGTCCATGTGCACTGCATGCCTGGGACGTCGGGAGGCTATGTCCATGTGCCAGTGCATGCCGGGGAGGTCGGGAGGCTATGTCCATGTGCCAGTGCATGCCTGGGACGTCGGGAGGCTATGTCCATGTGCCAGTGCATGCCTGGGACGTCGGGAGGCCATCTCCATGTGCACTGCGTGCCTGGGACGTCGGGAGGCTATCCCCATGTGCACTACATGCCTGGGATGTCAGCAGGCTATCCCCATGTGCACTACACGCCTGGGACGTCGGGATGCTATCCCCATGTGCACTACACGCCTGGGACGTCGGGAGGTTATCCCCATGTGCACTACACGCCTGGGACGTCGGGATGCTATCCCCATGTGCACTACACGCCTGGGACGTCGGGAGGCTACCCCCATGTGCACTATGTGCCTGGGACGTCGGGAGGCTATCCCCATGTGCACTATGTGCCTGGGACGTCGGGAAGCTATCCCCATGTGCACTACACGCCTGGGACGTCGGGATGCTATCCCCATGTGCACTACACATTTATTTTGTGCAGCGCAAAACGCGTCAACGGGTGTGAAATAAAGCAGTTTGCCTCATGCAGGATTATTCCCATTTAAGTCAATGAGACCCTACTGCACTGAATTTAACGCATAACTGCAAAAAACGTAAATGCTTTCAAACGTGTCCTAAAGGAGGCAGAAAATGCTGCATGAACAACGCCTAAAAGACCAAGGGACCAGGTAGGGTCAGTACCCTGCAAAAACCAACGAATCCGCCCCTGCAATGGAAGGCTGCTACTTCACATAATACATGGCCATGTCACGTCCTGGGGGGTGGGTGCCCCTCTCTGTGACTACCGTGCACCCGCAGGTCACCCCTGCTATGAACATTCGATGACCCGTCATTGAAGATGATCAGCCTGCCCTGTTTAAAGGGGTCGTCCACCTCCTAAAATATAATAACCAGCAGCTCCTGGGGTCTCAGTAAAATAAAAAACCCTTGTAGTCACCTTCCTCCACCGCCGCGTCTCCAAGGTCTTCTGCTGACACCGCGTCACTCCCGAATCCCGGAGAAGTCACCGCTGCAACCGCTGATCGGCCTCTACTAACACCGACCGGAGACAATGGTGTAAATTAGCGGCTCCTGATTGGCTGCAGCGGGGATGAGCCCGCTCAAAACTGACGGCAGAAGACGTGGGAGACGCGGCGGCGCTGCGAGGTGACTGCAGGTATTATTTTTATAGGAGGTGGAGAACCCCTTTATGTCAGTGGGTTCTGACCACTATTAGGCCCCGTTCACACGGCTTATTTGCCGACGGATTGGTGCCGTATTCCGCGCCGGATTTGCGCTTCAATACGGCGCCAATCCGTCGGAGTCATTACGGTAATCCACTGCTCTCATTGAGAACAGTGGAATCCGTCGCTCCTCCCCGCTCGGCAAATCCGTCGGGCGGGGAGAAAGTGACATGCACAATATTTACGGCGCGGACGCACCGTAAACAATGCATTGTCTATGGGGCCGGGAGCGGCGCCCCCGCCGCGCTCCGGCCCCGCCCCCGTCCCACCCCGTATTCACGGCGGATTTGTGCGCTCAATACGCCGCACAAATCCGCCGTGAATAAGCCGTGTGAACGGGGCCTTACTGTTCACTATTTATTTTATTGTTGCAAACTAGTTACATAGAAAGTTCCATAGGTTTATATATAATTACATAGGGCGACATGTCCCAATATACATTTCCTGTTGAGGCTGTAATTGGCTTTACAGCTTCAGGCTCCCCTTTCCTGTTTGCGTTGTGGTTGGTTCTACAGCTTCAGGCTCCCAATTCCTGTTCAGGCTGTGGACAATTCTACAGCTTCAGGCTCCCGCTTCCTGTTCAGGCTGTGGGCAGTTCTACAGCTCTTGGCTCCTGCTTCCTGTTCAGGCTGTGGGCTGTTCTATAGCTTCAGGCTCCCACATAGTATTCAGGCTGTAGGCAGTTCTACAGCTTCAGGCTCCTGCTTCCTGTTCAGGCTGTGGGCAGTTCTACAGCTTCAGGCTCATGCTTCCTGTTCAAGCTGTGGGCGGTTCTACAGCTCTTGGCTCCTGCTTCCTGTTCAGGCTGTGGACAATTCTACAGCTTCAGGCTCCCGCTTCCTGTTCAGGCTGTGGGCGGTTCTACAGCTCCAGGCTCCAACTTCCTGTTCAGGCTGTGGGCAGATCCACAGCTTCAGGCTCCTGCTTCCTGTTCAGGCTGTGGGCGGTTCTACAGCTCTAGGCTCCCACTTCCTGTTCAGGCTGTGGACGATTCTACAGCTTCAGGCTCCTGCTTCCTGTTCAGGCTGTGGGCAGTTCTACAGCTCCAGGCTCCCACTTCCTGTTCAGGCTGTGAACGATTCTACAGCTTCAGGCTCCCACTTCCCGTTCAGACTGTGGGTGGTTCTACAGCTTCAGGCTCCCACTCCCTGTTCAGGCTGCAGGTCGTTCTACAACTTCAGGCTCCCATTTCCTGTTCAGGCTGTGGGTAGTTCTACAGCTTCATGCTCCCACGTTCCGTTCAGAATGTGGGTTGTTCTACAGCTTCAGACTCCCACTTCCTGTCCAGGCTGTGGGTGGTTCTACAGCTTCAGTCTCCCACTTCCTGTTCAGGCTGTTGGCGGTTCTACAGCTTCAGGCTTCCACTTCCTGTTCAGGCTATGGACGATTCTACAGCTTCAGGCTCCTGCTTCCTGTTCAGGCTGTGGGCAGTTCTACAGCTCCAGGCTCCCACTTCCTGTTCAGGCTGTGAACGATTCTACAGCTTCAGGCTCCCATTTCCTATTCAGGCTGTGGGCTGTTCTACATATTCAGGCTCCCACTTCCCATTCAGACTGTGGGTGGTTCTACAGCTTCAGGCTCCCACTCCCTGTTCAGGCTGCAGGTCGTTCTACAACTTCAGGCTCCCCTTTCCTGTTCAGGCTGTGGGTAGTTCTACAGCTTCATGCTCCCACATTCCGTTCAGAATGTGGGTGGTTCTACAGCTTCAGACTCCCACTTCCTGTCCAGGCTGTGGGTGGTTCTACAGCTTCAGTCTCCCACTTCCTGTTCAGGCTGTGGGCGGTTCTACAGCTTCAGGCTTCCACTTCCCATTCTACAGCAGTGATTGGCATGTCAGCTCTGCTATTCCTATCTGAGCCTTTTTAGAGAGACATTGCTAATAAAGGGGTTTAATCAGAAGGACACAAGGCTACAGAGCTCTAAAGACTTAAAACTTGTTAGTAAGAAACATAAACCAGCTCCTGTGCTGCTGATAAGACACAGCAAGAAGTGATGTCACCATCCCCACCACTGCTAGATTTGAGAGAGGTGGCCAGTAACCCAGTGAAGCCTGTGCACACAAACAGGAGATAAAACTGCTCTAACTCTGAAATGAAGCGAAATCAGAACAACAATGTATTTGGTTATATCTGTATCTATCTTCGCCTACATGTTCCAAACCAGTCAATGTGGCGAGCGTGCCCCTTTAAGTGGATGCATTTTCTACCACAGTCACCGTACCAGGACGGGGTATGCACTAGTGTAATATATTCTACATTTACAATATATTATATTATATTACAACACTCTTCCTACATTTTTTATATTATTGTGGCTTCAGATAAAAGTTGCTTCTTGTTATTTCTATGCTTTGTACTTTGGGCACCGTAACGTCAGATAATCCGGACGGCGACTCCTGCGGCGCTCGGTGCCGACCAGGAGCGAACTCGTGTGTTCACCAAATTGAATGAACCTATTTGTAACGGCACAAACACGTCCCCAGCGTCGCTCATCAGCTCCTCCTGCACCACCTGCCGGGGTCACGATGCATCTGTGTGCGAAATAATACACAGCAGATAAAACCAAGGCAAACAACCCAAACGATGCGGGGACGAGAGGCGGCGGCGGCTCAACGAGGCCGAGCCCCAGAACAAAGCTCCCATTTCTTGCAATAAGAGGTGAAACCTTCGGGGGTCTCGTTGCCAGAAGTCGCAGGATTTTCACGCAATTTAAATTTTAGTGAAAAAAAGAAAACATTTAATAATAGAAGCGACACCTGGGCCGGAAACTCCCTGCATTAAGAAGGTGCTGCTCACAATAAAAGCATCTATAAAGCGCGCGGCCCCGGCTGGAGCGCAACCAAGAAGCCTGAGTCACATCTGCCACACAAGCAAAGCACAGCCAGACGTAACGTCTGCACCTCCAGCCCCGATTTTGGGATTTAAAGATCCTATTTTAATGCTGAAACGTTTTCATAATCTTTGTGCAAAATAGGTCTTACAACCCGCAACTTAAGGGAAGCGGATTCGAAAAGTAGTGAACAAAACGCACCCAGGCAGCCGGAGGCGCCTCACCCCGGCCAACAAGAGGGTCTTTCATGCCGGGTACCTGACGAGGAGAGGGTAAACAGAAGGGTGATTTGCTGAATGTTTTCAGCTATTGACGGCCGGGGCGGTGCCACCAACTTCATGAAGCAACGTTCTACAGGGACTAAGTGCTGGGACTCTGAGGCCGGGAGGTCCCGAGTGCTACATCTAAAGAGACTGGAGGTCCCGAGTGCTACATCTAAAGAGACTGGAGGTCCCGAGTGCTACATCTAAAGAGACTGGAGGTCCCGAGTGCTACATCTACAGAGACTGGAGGTCCCGAGTGCCCCATCTACAGAGACTGGAGGTCCCGAGTGCCCCATCTACAGAGACTGGAGGTCCCGAGTGCTACATCTACAGAGACTGGAGGTCCCAAATGCCCCATCTACAGAGACTGGAGGTCCCAAGTGCCCCATCTACAGAGACTGGAGGTCCCGAGTGCCCCATCTACAGAGACTGGAGGTCCCGAGTGCCCCATCTACAGAGACTGGAGGTCCCGCGAGCCCCATCTACAGAGACTGGAGGTCCCGAGTGCCCCATCTACAGAGACTGGGGGTCCCGAGTGCCCCATCTACAGAGACTGGAGGTCCCGGTGCCCCATCTACATGGGGCGTGAGAATCCTGAGAGCCCCATCTACAGAGACTGGAGGTCCCGAGAGCCCCATCTACAGAGACTGGAGGTCCCAAATGCCCCATCTACCGAGACTGGAGGTCCCGAGTTCTACATCTACAGAGACTGGAGGTCCCGAGAGCCCTTTCTACAGTGAGTGGTGGTCCAAAGTGCCCCATCTACAGAGACTGGAGGTCCCGAGAGCCCCATCTACAGAGTCTGGAGGTCCCGAGAGCCCCATCTTCAGAGACTTGAGATCCCGAGTGCCCCATCTACAGAGACTGGAGGTCCCGAGAGCCCCATCTTCAGAGACTGGAGGTGCAGAGTGCCCGATCTACCGAGACTGGAGGTCCCTATTGCCACATCTACAGAGACTGGAGTTCCCGAGTGCCCCATCTACAGAGACTGGAGGTCCCGAGAGCCCCATCTACAGAGACTGGAGGTCCCGAGAGCCCCATCTACAGAGACTGGAGGTCCCGAGAGCCCCATCTACAGAGACTGGAGGTCCCGAGAACCCCATCTACAGAGACTGGAGGTCCCGAGTGCCCCATCTACAGAGACTGGAGGTCCCGAGTGCCCCATCTACAGAGACTGGAGGTCCCGAGTGCCCCATCTACAGAGACTGGAGGTCCCGAGTGCCCCAACTACATGGAGCCTGAAAATCCTGAGAGCCCCATCTACAGAGACTGGAGGTCCCGAGAGCCCCATCTACAGAGACTGGAGGTCCCGAGTGCCCCATCTACAGAGACTGGAGGTCCCGAATGCCCCATCTACATGGAGCCTGAAAATCCTGAGAGCCATTAGGTCCCGAGTGCCCCATCTACATAGACTGGAGGTCCCGAGTGCCCCATCTACAGAGACTGGAGGTCCCGAGTGCCCCATCTACAGAGACTGGAGGTCCCGAGAGCCCCATCTAAAGAGACTGGAGGTCCCGAGTGGCCCATCTACAGTGTCTTGTGGTCCCGAGTGCCCCTTCTACAGAGACTGGTGGTCCCATGTGCCGCCATCTACATGGGGCGTGTTTATCCTGAGAGCCCCATCTACAGAGACTGGAGGTCCCAAATGCCCCATCTACAGAGACTGGAGGTCCCGAGTTCGACATCTACAGAGACTGGAGGTCCCGAGAGCCCCATCTACAGAGACTGGAGGTCCCGAGAGCCCCATCTACAGAGACTTGAGATCCGAGTGCCCCTTCTTCAGAGTCTGGAGGTCCCGAGAGCCCCATCTACAGAGACTGGAGGTCCCGAGTGCCCCATCTACAGAGACTGGAGGTCCCAAGTGCCCCATCTACAGAGACTGGAGGTCCCGAATGCCCCATCTACAGAGACTGGAGGTCCCAAGTGCCCCATCTACAGAGACTGGAGGTCCCGAGTGCCCCATCTACAGAGACTGGAAGTCCCAAGTGCCCCATCTACAGAGACTGGAGGTCCCGAGAGCCCCATCTACAGAGACTGGAGGTCCCGAGTGCCCCATCTACAGAGACTGGAGGTCCCGAGAGCCCCATCTACAGAGACTGGAGGTCCCGAGAGCCCCATCTACCTGGTGGTCCCGAGTGCCCCATCTACAGAGACTGGAGGTCCGACAGCCCCATCTACAGAGACTGGAGGTCCCGAGTGCCCCATCTACAGAGACTGGAGGGCCCGAGTGCCCCATCTACAGAGACTGGAGGTCCCGAGAGCCCCATCTACAGAGACTGGAGGTCCCGAGTGCCCCATCTACAAAGACTGGAGGTCCCGAGTGCCTCATCTACAGAGACTGGAGGTCCCAAGAGCCCCATCTACACGGACACTGGAGGTCACGAGTGTCCGAAATACAGACACTGGAGGTCCCGAGTGCCCCAACTACAGAGACTGGAGGTCCCGAGTGCCCCATCTACAGACTGGAGGTCCCGTGAGCCCCATCTACAAAGAGAGTGGAGGACCCAAGTACCACATCTAGATGGAGGCTGAAGGTCCCGAGTGCCCCATCTACAGAGACTGGAGGTCCCGAGAGCCCCATCTACAGAGACTGGAGGTCCCGAGTGCCCCATCTACAAAGACTGGAGGTCCCGAGTGCCTCATCTACAGAGACTGGAGGTCCCAAGAGCCCCATCTACACGGAGCCTGGAGGTCCCGAGTGTCCGAACTACAGAGACTGGGAGTCCCGAGTGCCCCAACTACAGAGACTGGAGGTCCCGAGTGCCCCATCTACAGACTGGAGGTCCCGTGCGCCCCATCTACATAGAGCTTGGAGGTCCCAAGTTCCCCATCAATATGGAGGCTGAAGGTCCCTAGTGCCCCATCTACAGAGACAGTAGGTCACGAGTGCCCCATCTACATAGAGATTGGAGGTCGCGAGTTCCCCAGCTATATGGAGGCTGAAGGTCCCCAGTGCCCCATCTACAGAGACTGGAGGTCCCGAGTGCTACATCTACATGGTAGTTGGAGGTCCTGAGTGCCCCATCTACATAGAGCTTGGAGGTCCCAAGTGCCCCATCTATATGGAGGCTGAAGGTCCCAAGTGCCCCATCTACATGGAGCCTGAAAATCCCAAGAGCCCCATCTACATGGAGTTTGGAGGTTCCAAGTGCCCCATCTACATGGAGCCTGAAAATCCAGAGAACCCCATCTACATGGAGCCTGAAAATCCTGAGAGCCCCATCTACATGGAGCCTGGAGGTCCCGAGTGCCCATCTACATGGAGCCTGAAAATCCTGATAGCCCCATCTACATGAAGCTTGAAAATCTCAAGAGCCCCATCTACATGGAGTCTGGAGGTCCCGAGTGCCCTATCTACATGGAGACTGGAGGTCCCGAGTGCCCCATCTACAGAGACTGGAGGTCCCGAGTGTCCCATCTACCTGGAGACTGGATGTCCCGAGTGCCCTATCTACATGGAGCCTGGAGGTCCCAAGTGCCCCATCTACAGAGACTGGAGGTCCCGAGAGCCCCATCTACAGAGACTGGGGGTCCCGAGTGCCCCATCTACAGAGACTGGAGGTCCCGAAGCCCCCTCTACAGAGACTGGAGGTCCCAGAGACCCCATCTACAAGACTGGAGGTCCCAGAACCCCATCTACCAGAGACTGGAGGTCCCGAGAACCCCATCTACAGAGACTGGAGGTCCCGAGTGCCCCATCTACAGAGACTGGAGGTCACGAGTGCCCCATCTACGAGACGGGGGTCCCATTGCCCCATCTACATGGAGCCTGAAAATCCTGAAAAGCCCCATCTACAGAGACTGGAGGTCCCGAGAGCCCCATCTACAGAGACTGGAGGTCCCGAGTGCCCCATCTACAGAGACTGGAGGTCCCGAGTGCCCCATCTACATGGAGCCTGAAAATCCTGAGAGCCCCATCTACAGAGACTGGAGGTCCCAAATGCCCCATCTACAGAAACTGGAGGTCCCGAATGCCCCATCTACAGAGACTGGAGGTCCCAAGTGCCCCATCTACAAGACTGGGGTCCCGAATGCCCATCTACAAGACTGGAGGTCCCAAAATGCCCCATCTACAGAGACTGGAGGTCCCCCAGTGCTACATCTAACAGAGACTGGAGGTCCCAAAAGCCCCCACTACAGAGACTGGAGGTCCCGAGTGCCCATCTACAAGACTGGGGGTCCCCGAGTGCCCATCTACAGAGACTGGAGGTCCCGAGTGCCCAACTAAAAAACTGGAGGTCCCGAGAGCCCCATCTAAAGAGACTGGAGGTCCCGAGTGGGCCCCTCTACAAGACTGGAGGTCCCGAGTGCCCCATCTACAGAGACTGGAGGTCCCAAGTGCCCCATCTACATGGGGCGTGAGAATCCTTAGAGCCCCATCTACAGAGACTGAGGTCCCAAATTCCCCATCTACCAGAGACTGGAGGTCCCGAGTTCTACATCTACAGAGACTGGAGGTCCCGAGAGCCCCATCTACAGAGACTGGAGGTCCCGAGAGCCCCATCTACAGTGACTTGAGATCCCGAGTGCCCCATCTACAGAGACTGGAGGGCCCGAGTGCCCCATCTACAGAGACTGGAGGTCCCGAGTGCCCCATCTACAGAGACTGAGGTCCCAAGTGGCCCCATCTAAAAGAGACTGGAGGTCCCGAGTCCCCATCTACAGAGACTGGAGGTCCCGAGTGCCCGATCTAACAAGACTGGAGGTCCCGAGTGCCCCACTAACAGAGACTGGAAGTCCCAAGTGCCCCATCACAGAGACGGAGGTCCCCAGTTCTACATCTACAGAGACTGGAGGTCCCGAGAGCCCCATCTACAGAGACTGGAGTCCCGAGAGCCCCATCTACAAGACTTGAGATCCCGAGTGCCCCATCTACAGAGACGGAGGTCCCGAGAGCCCCATCTACAGAGACTGAGGTCCCGAGTGCCCCATCTACAGAGACTGGAGGTCCCAAGTGCCCCATCTACAGAGACTGGAGGTCCCGAGTGCCCCATCTACAGAGACTGGAGGTCCCGAGTGCCCCATCTACAGAGACTGGAGGTCCCGAGTGCCCCATCTACAGCGTCTGGAAGTCCCCAATTTCCCCATCTACAGAGACTGGAGGTCCCGAGAGCCCCATCTACAGAGACTGGAGTCCCCGAGTGCCCCATCTACAGAGACTGGAGGTCCCGAGAGCCCCATCTACTGAGCCTGGAGGTCCCGAGAGCCCCATCTACAGAGACTGGAGGTCCCGAGTGCCCCATCTACAGAGACTGGAGGTCCGACAGCCCCATCTACAGAGACTGAGGTCCCGAGTGCCCCATCTACAGAGACTGGGAGGTCCCGAGTGCCCCATCTACAAAAACTGGAGGGCCCGAGAGCCCCATCAAAAGAGACTGGAGGTCCCGAGTGCCCCATCTACAAAGACTGGAGGTCCCGAGTGCCTCATCTACAGAGACTGGAGTTTCCCAAGAGCCCCCAACTACACGGAGCCTGAGGTCCCGAGTGTCCGAACTACAGAGACTGAGGTCCCGAGTGCCCCCAAATACAGAGACTGAGGTCCCGAGTGCCCCATCTACAGACGAGGTCCCGTGCGCCCCATCTACATAGAGCTTGGAGGTCCCCAGTTCCCCATCTATATGGAGGCTGAAGGTCCCGAGTGCCCCATCTACAGAGACTGGAGGTCCCGAGTGACCCATCTACATAGAGCTTGGTGGTCCCAAGTTCCCCATCTATATGGAGGCTGAAGGTCCCGAGTGCCCCATCTACAGAGACTGGAAGTCCCTAGTGCACCATCTACATGGAGCATGGAGGTCCCGAGTGCCCAATCTACAAAGAGCCTGGAGGTCCCGAGTGCCCCATCTAATGGAGGGTGAAGGCCCAAGTGCCCCAATCTACATGGACCTGAAAATCCCAAGAGCCCCATCTACATGGAGTTTGGAGGTTCCAAGTGCCCCATCTACCTGGAGACAGAAAAGCCAGAGAGACCCCCCTACATCGAGCCTGACTATCCTGAGAGCCCCATCTACATGGAGCCTGGAGGTCCCGAGTGCCCATCTACATGGAGCCTGAAAATCCTGATAGCCCCATCTACATGAAGCTTGAAAATCTCAAGAGCCCCATCTACATGGAGTCTGGAGGTCCCGAGTGCCCTATCTACATGGAGCCTGGAGGTCCCAAGTGCCGTATCTACACGGAGCCTGGAGGTCCCGAGTGTCCCATCTACCTGGAGCCTGGAGGTCCCGAGTGCCCTATCTACATGGAGCCTGGAGGTCCCAAGTGCCGTATCTACACGGAGCCTGGAGGTCCCGAGTGACCCATCTACCTGGAGCCTCGAGCTCCCGAGTGCCCTATCTACACGGAGCCTGGAGGTCCCGAGTGTCCCATCTACCTGGAGCCTGGAGGTCCCGAGTGCCCTATCTACATGGAGCCTGGAGGTCCAAAGTGCCCTATCTACATGGAGCCTGAAAATCCCGAGTGCCCCATCTACATGGAGACTAGAGGTCCCGAGTATCCCATCTACCTGGAGCCTGGAGGTCCCGAGTGCCCTATCTACATGGAGCCTGAAAATCCCGAGTGCCCCATCTACATGGAGACTAGAGGTCCCGAGTGCCCTATCTACATGGAGCCTGAAAATCCCGAGTGCCCCATCTACATGGAGACTTGAGGTCCCGAGTGCCCTATCTACATGGATCCTGGAGGTCTCGAGTGCCCTATCTACATGGAGCCTGGAGGTCCCGAGTGCCCCATCTAGATCTCTCCTCTATCATATAGTCCCATATATCACAGAGCTCAGCAGGGCATGATCAGCAGGGAATGATCTGGCTGCATTCACTCTTTCCAGTCTGTAGTTTGCAAGTAAATAGAAGTAATGACATTCGAGTAATTACAGGAGAGGGGGAATGCCGGTCAGATTCTGATTAAGTGTCCGGCCGGTGTTTCATCGTCTTTTGAACGGTTTTGGGGGACGGTTCTGTCCTCGGTTTACAGATTCACCCGTCCCCCTTAAGCATTGACCAGCACTCCTGCCACCTGAAAACCGGGCGGAAGATTGCGCATGTTCCGAGTTTTTCGGAGTGACGGCGGCTGCAAATCCATTCAGTGTAGACTATTGAGCGGATTTTCTATTAAAGTCTATGGGAAATGTTGCTTGTCCGACCAAGAAACCATACCTTGTGGACTTAGCCAACCTGGTTCTTTATTTTAGGGTTCTGCTGACAGTACTTAGTAATGGGAGCAGAGGACAGCAGTTCAGAGCTGGGGGGGTTGTGTATAGCTGTCATGAAAACGATGACTGCAGCTCTGTACAGCTCAAATAATGACTCAAGAGTCCTACTGTAACTATCACCATTATCATGACAGCAAGTACAGAGCTGAGAGAGATTATACACCAGTGTCAGCACAATGTCTAGAAGTGATAACTGTGGAGGGAACTCCTAGACTGCAATGCAGTCTTGGAGTTATAGGAAAGAGATGCTGAAAAACTACGCTCCCACAAGCAGGAAGTTTCACTGCAAAAAGTGGATCTTATGACAGATGAATGGAGCATTATAGAAACCAGCTGATTGACAAAGCGCTCTTCATCCAGGGGGATAATAAATGACTTCTGCCTCAATGGCTGGCATGATACAATGCAACACAAGCCGCCGCCACCGCAGCCTCCAGTCGCCATCAGCAAATACTGCGCTTCTGCCCTTTCTCCGTCAAGGTTACTTCCTTCCTCTATTCTACTGAACCACCTCAGAGACGATGCTTTTGAAGTTCTCACCAAAGAAAGAGGAAATGAAAGCCCCTTCCGCTGCTCGGTCACGTGGCCTCTGTCCTAGCGCGGTGCCTGCAGCGAGGTGGCTCTAAATAACCTCACACAACACTTGGCCTTGCTCTTTATATGCTACCAAAAAAAAACACCACATGATCACCTGGCGTCGGCCAACCCCAATCTCCAGGCAAGACCCACACGTTGGGGCCAGACTTCACGAGCCACCGAGAGCAGGCATTGTTCAGGACTTGCGATGGCCGCGAACATGACTGTGGTTAGACACATAAAGCAAAGGAAACACCAACACTCATGTCGGCCACAAGATAACAAGAGCCGAACGGCACGTGAGACTGCAGAAGCTGCACCCTGGGCCCCCAAAGAACATTGACTACAGAATCTGGGCATCACCAAACTGACAGAGTGCCAGCCGTGGGGTTCGCCATAGCCTGCACATCAATGAGGTGCCAAATCAGGTCAAAATCCAGACAGTGGACAATCAATTCTTCAACTGAACGGATGACAACATATAAACCAGTCAGGATTGGGGCCCTAGGCAAAAAAGGCACATAGCGCCCCCCAATGGAAATTGCTGCCCACTCCATTCTACTTGGGCCCCCTCGCTATCTGTGATCAAGTGGCGCCTACCTTGGACTGCCCGCGCTCCTGATATCAGTGCAATCGCTGAGTAACGGAAAACTTATGGATAAAGTTATGATCATTTGGTCATTGCCTAGGACGGCTGTAAGGGCCGGTTCACACTGCGCTTATGGCTCACGTTAAACGGAAGATTCTGAAACCAGGAAATGGTATTAGAATGTATAGTTTAACAGATCCATAGACTAGAATGGGTCAAAGGAGCGCTCTGTTGACTCCATATGCATCCAGGTGCTACACTACTGAGTCCTGCGAAAAAACGGATACATTATGGTACTGAAGTCTAAAAACACCCGTCATATTGCGGCACGTACTATATGCGCCCCAATACGCTGTGTGAACATAGCCTTAGGGTCCGTCTACCCGGCGAGCATTTTGCGATTGGTTTTTGAGGCGGACTTAAATTTTGAAATCCATCAAAAACCGACTGTAAAGCCTTCTCCAGGGTCCTCAATCTGAAATCCGAGCTGTAATCCACACGACGCGGATTTTCTTGAGTTTGGATTTCCAAAGTGCTGAGAGACACTTTCATACATTCTGGCGCCTTCTGCCCTCCTCTAAAGCGATTAAAAACTGGCGAGTCAGCACCGGGTCTCTCACATGTCGCCCACAGTCTGGTGTGAAGCGTGCATGGCAGCATTTTGGGGCCTATTGTGACAGCACACACGGCTTATTTGGACGAGGTTTTCGGAGCGTTTCCTCGCCCAAAACGCTTCCAAAACGCCCCCAGTTCATTTAATTGATTCCTATGTAAAACCTCATTGTAGCTTAAACACGACGAAGTTTTTACATGCTTCTTTGGAAAGAAGTGTCATGTCAATTCTTGAAGCGTGTTTTGGGCACGCTTTTTGGCACGCTTTTTGTCCTGGCTATTAATTTGTATGGGTGAAAACCTTGTCAAAAACCTGATCCAAAACCTCGCCGAGAAATGCCTCTAAAACCTCTTCTGAAGAAGCGCGTTTCAGGTAAGGTTCTGATGTGGTTTTGGGGGAGGAAATGCTCCAAAAACCTCGTCCAAAACCTCGTCCAAATAAGCCGTGTGAACATGCCCTAAGAGGTGAATGTAGGCTCGGTTCACACGCGTCCCAGAGGTAGAAACTGACATAAAATCACGCCCGACGGGCAATGCTGATTATAAAGTATCCGTCTTGGGGTCTGAGATTTAAACAGTAAAAAAAGTGCAGCGTGCTGCTATCATTCCTGCCATTCGAAATGAGAAACAAAAACTTGCTTTGTTACCCAAAAAAATGCAAAAATTGTATGTAATGTTGTGCAATCCCAATACCCAAACACCACAGCCTGGTCCGAGCTGTCACTGAAGAGGTTAAGGTCTGGCGGACACGAAGTTGCATAAGAATGGCGGCTGTGTCACCAGTGCCCGTCTGGCAATTACCCGTCAGGGCCGCGGAGCACACAGGAAGGGGAGCTCCGCAGTCTGGCCAGATGAAAACAGCGCGTTTCAGCTGCTTGAGAGCAAATAAATACTCTGCTCCGGATATTTTTAGCTGGAGCTTGGAGGGAGTCAGCAGCTTCTCTAACTAAACAAAGCTCTCTGGCCGCCCCGGCCCAGTCCGCCGGCTGCAAATCTGCTCTGCGCATTGTGCAAACAGCGACCTATCATCACCCTGGATCCAGCTCACACCTGTCTGCAGCGAGGATGGGACAACGCTCAGGACAATAACGCGCCTGTCGGGCCGAGCATTCAGCACGTGTTTACTCTCAGAGACGTAAGAAGCAAAGAGAAAGGCGACAGCGGCCATAGAGAAGGCGGGCGAGGCTCCAGCTGCGGTGTGCACCCCGGGAGTGCGAGGGAGAAGAGGCGGCCATATCGAAGGGGGCGAGGCTCCAGCTGCGGTGTGCACCCCGGGTGTGCGAGGGAGGAGAGGCGGCCATAGAGAAGGCGAGCGATGCTCCAGCTGCGGTGTGCACCCTGGGAGTGCGAGGGAGAAGAGGCGGCCATAGAGAAGGGGCGAGGCTCCAGCTGCGGTGTGCACCCCGGGTGTGTGAGGGAGGAGAGGCGGCCATAGAGAAGGGGGCGATGCTCCAGCTGCGGTGTGCACCCCAGGAGTGCAAGGGAGGAGAGGCGGCCATAGAGAAGGGGGGCGAGGCTCCAGCTGCGGTGTGCACCCCGGAAGAGCGAGGGAGAAGAGGCGGCCATAGAGAAGGCGGGCGAGGCTCCAGCTGCGGTGTGCACCCCGGGAGTGCGAGGGAGGAGAGGCGACCATAGAGAAGGCGGGCGAGGCTCCAGCTGCGGTGTGCACCCCGGAAGAGCGAGGGAGAAGAGGCGGCCATAGAGAAGGGGGCGATGCTCCAGCTACGGTGTGCACCCCGGGTGTACGAGGGAGAAGAGGCGGCCATAGAGAAGGCGGGCGATGCTCCAGCTGCGGTGTACGAGGGAGAAGAGGCGGCCATAGAGAAGGGGCGAGGCTCCAGCTGCGGTGTGCACCCCAGGAGTGCGAGGGAGAAGAGGCGGCCATAGAGAAGGGGCGAGGCTCCAGCTGTGGTGTGCACCCCGGGTGTACGAGGGAGAAGAGGCGGCCATAGAGAAGGGGCGAGGCTCCAGCTGCGGTGTGCACCCCAGGAGTGCGAGGGAGAAGAGGCGGCCATAGAGAAGGGGCGAGGCTCCAGCTGCGGTGTGCACCCCGGAAGAGCGAGGGAGGAGAGGCGACCATAGAGAAGGGGACGATGCTCCAGCTGCGGTGTGCACCCTGGGAGTGCGAGGGAGGAGAAGCGGCCATAGAGAAGGGGGGCGAGGCTCCAGCTGCGGTGTGCACCCCGGGAGTGCGAGGAAGAAGCGGCGGCCATAGAGAAGGGGCGGCCATAGAGAAGGGGTGATGCTCCAGCTGCGGTGTGCACCCCGGGTGTGCAAGGGAGAAGAGGCGGCCATAGAGAAGGGGGCGGGGCTCCAGCTGCGGTGTGCACCCCGGGAGTGCGAGGGAGGAGAGGCGGCCATAGAGAAGGGGGGCGAGGCTCCAGCTGCGGTGTGCACCCCGGAAGAGCGAGGGAGGAGGGCGGTCATAGAGAAGGGGCGATGCTCCAGCTGCGGTGTGCACCCCGGGAGTGCGAGGAAGAAGAGGCGGCCATAGAGAAGGCGGGCGGTGCTCCAGCTGCGGTGTGCACCCCGGGAGTGCGAGGGAGAAGAGGCGGCCATAGAGTAGGGGTGATGCTCCAGCTGCGGTGTGCACCCCGGGAGTGCGAGGAAGAAGAGGCGGCCATAGAGAAGGCGGGCGGGGCTCCAGCTGCGGTGTGCACCCCGGAAGAGCGAGGGAGGAGAGGCGGCCATAGAGAAGGGGGCGATGCTCCAGCTGTGGTGTGCACCCCGGGAGTGCGAGGGAGGAGAGGCGACCATAGAGAAGGGGGCGAGGCTCCAGCTGCGGTGTGCACCCCGGGGGTGCGAGGGAGTAGAGGCTCCCTGAGAGAAGGCGGCGGTGCTCCAGGTGCGGTGTGCACCCCGGGTGTGCGAGGGAGGAGAGGCGGCCATAGAGAAGGGGGCGATGCTCCAGCTGCGGTGTGCACCCCGGGAGTGCGAGGGAGGAGAGGCGGCCATAGAGAAGGGGCGACGCTCCAGCTGCGGTGTGCACCCCGGGAGTGCGAGGGAGAAGAGGCGACCATAGAGAAGGGGGCGAGGCTCCAGCTGCGGTGTGCACCCCGGAAGAGCGAGGGAGGAGAGGCGACCATAGAGAAGGGAGCGAGGCTCCAGCTGCGGTGTGCACCCCGGAAGAGCGAGGGAGGAGAGGCGGCCATAGAGAAGGGGACGAGGCTCCAGCTGTGGTGTGCACCCCGGGAGTGCGAGGGAGAAGAGGCGGCCATAGAGAAGGCGGGCGAGGCTCCAGCTGTGGTGTGCACCCCGGGAGTGCGAGGGAGAAGAGGCGGCCATAGAGAAGGGGGCGATGCTCCAGCTGTGGTGTGCACCCCGGAAGAGCGAGGGAGGAGAGGCGACCACAGAGCCGGGGGCGAGGCTCCAGCTGCGGTGTGCACCCCGGGAGTGCGCGGGAGAAGAGGCGGCCATAGAGAAGGGGGGCGATGCTCCAGTTGCGGTGTGCACCCCGGAAGAGCGAGGGAGGAGAGGCGGCCATAGAGAAGGGGGCGAGGCTCCAGCTGCGGTGTGCACCCCGGGAGTGCGAGGGAGAAGAGGCGGCCATAGAGAAGGGAGCGAGGCTCCAGCTGCGGTGTGCGAGGGAGGAGAGGCGGCCATAGAGAAGGGGCGATGCTCCAGCTGCGGTGTGCACCCCAGGGTGCGAGGGAGGAGAGGCGGCCATAGAGAAGGGGCGAGCTCCAGCTGCGGTGTGCACCCCGGGAGTGCGAGGGAGAAAAGGCGCCATAGAGAAGGCGGGCGAGGCTCCAGCTGCGGTGTGCACCCCGGAGTGCGAGGGAGAGAGGCGGCCATAGAGAAGGGGGCGATGCTCCAGTTGCGGTGTGCACCCGGAGGCGAGGGAGGAGAGGCGGCCATAGAGAAGGGGCGAGGCTCCAGCTGCGGTGTGCACCCCGGGAGTGCGAGGGAGGAGAGGCGGCCATAGAGAAGGGAGCGAGGCTCCAGCTGCGGTGTGCACCCCGGGAGTGCGAGGGAGGAGAGGCGGCCATAGAGAAGGGGTGATGCTCCAGCTGCGGTGTGCACCCCGTTGGTATGAGGGAGGAGAGGCGACCATAGAGAAGGCGGGCGAGGCTCCAGCTGCGGTGTGCACCCCGGAAGAGCGAGGAAGGAGAGGCGGCCATAGAGAAGGCGGGCGATGCTCCAGCTGCGGTGTGCACTCCGGGTGTTCGAGGTTGGAGAGGCGGCCATAGAGAAGGGGCTATGCTCCAGCTGCGGTGTGCACCCCGGGAGTGCGAGGGAGGAGAGGCGGCCATAGAGAAGGGGGCGAGGCTCCAGCTGTGGTTGCACCCGGAAGAGCGAGTGAGGAGAGGCGGCCATAGAGAAGGGGGCGAGGCTCCAGCTCCGGTGTGCACCCCGTTGTATGAGGAGAAGAGGCGGCCATAGAGAAGGGGCGAGGCTCCAGCTGTGTGGTGCAACCCCGGGAGTGGCGAGGGAGGAGAGGCGGCCATAGAGAAGGGGCGAGGCTCCAGCTGCAGTGTGCACCCCGGAAGAGCGAGGGAGGAGAGGCGGCCATAGAGAGGGGGCGAGGCTCCAGCGCGGTGTGCACCCGGTTGTGAGGGAGAAGAGGCGGGCCATAGAGAAGGGGGCGAGGCTCCAGCTGCGTGTGCACCCCGGAGAGGCGAGGGAGGAGAGGCGGCCATAGAGAAGGGGGCGAGGCTCCAGCTGCGGTGTGCACCCCGTTGGTATGAGGGAGGAGAGGCGGCCATAGAGAAGGGGGCGAGGCTCCAGCTGCGGTGTGCACCCCGGGAGTGCGAGGGAGGAGAGGCGGCCATAGAAAAGGGGTGATGCTCCAGCTGCGGTGTGCACCCCGGAAGAGCGAGGGAGAAGAGGCGGCCATAGAGAAGGGGCGAGGCTCCAGCTGCGGTGTGCACCCCGGGAGTGCGAGGGAGAAGAGGCGGCCATAGAGAAGGGGCGAGGCTCCAGCTGCAGTGTGCACCCCGGGAGTGCGAGGGAGGAGAGGCGGCCATTACACACCTCTCCATGAATGCACTTTGGTCCAGGGAAGGACTGATCTGTGTAGATAAGAACTCCTATTAGCAGACTCGGCTCCAGCACTGATCTGTTCAGGGGCAGCGATTCCGGTGTCCAAAGCGTTATGGCCCAACAACAGATACAGCAGATACCAACACACAGCTCTGCCCCAAAATATAGAATGCCCACGGCCAGTGCACAGCTTAGGAGTACCTATGCACTGTGTGAGCCCAGCCTAAAGCTTCTCCACTATGTCTCCAACTATTCTCAAAGTGCCTACAAAATCTTATAGAAAAAGTTGCATTAAAGGGGTCTTGCCATTATAGACCTTGATGGTATAGAGATAGGACATACCATACATGCCAGGTGCGGGACCTGCACTTATCTATCTTCAGGATAGGCCCTCAAAACTCCTGTTCTGGAGAACTGACCTTGCATGTGCCACCCCTTCCCATTCATTTCTATGGGAGTTCCAAGTGAAGCCAAATGTCACTGCTCCCCCTTACTCAGAACTCCCATTGTAAGGTATGGGGAGGGGCTGTGCTTGTGCAATCACCTCTCCATTCAGAATAGGAGTTTCAGGAGCCCGTCCTGGAGACAGAGGCAGGTCCCAGAGAAGGGAGCTGCACTTATCTGACATCAATGCATGAACCTGGCGCTGACTCAGTGCTATCTCTGTATTTGATAGTGTACGATCCGACAGTCTGTATGAAGGTGACCCCATTGTACAACTCTGGTATGACACGAACCCCTTACCTCCCACCCCCGTCATTGGCGCTTTCAAACGTATTGTGTCTGGCGCACGACGGTTCATACATCTATAGAACAGGGCGATGACGGTTTGGCTCGAGACACGCCCCAAAAATGGTGCAGCCCCGATCATACGTCGCCCTTAGAGCATATCCTATCATCAGTGTCTATGATGGCAAAACCCCTTTCGTATACTGCTGTGCTTCTAGGTTCCTCCAAAGCGTTACGACCTCTATGTGCTGTCCCAGTTTCGGCCCTTAGGACCTGGATTCCTTTAACCCTCTACATGGCCAGGCTGGGTGCAGGACGACGACCCAGGGAGGGAGCGATAAGCACCGCACCTGGTTCCTCTCACATTAAGGGGCGCCTGGTGCACAAATCTGGGTGATGATCAAATGAAAAAAACTTTTTCAGCCCATGCAATAGGAATGACTACCATACCTGGATGATGGGGTGTCCTCCAGTGGCCGCCTTCACTGCTCCCCGGCTGCCCTCGGTCTCATAGTGGGCGCGATGGTGCGGTTTAGGTTGTACTTCTATCTGGAGCTCATAAGAGCCGGCCTGACTTGTCAGAGGCCACTCGAGCGGAGGCAGGGAGGCCACAGGGATGCTGTATGGGAAGAGAGAGGAAATTATCAACGTGGAGGGACAGGGATACTGCTCCCAGACTTTCTTTCTGAATCCTGCCTCGTGTCCTCTTATGATGGGACCTCTAATACCAGTCAATAAGGGCGAGTCATCTCCTTCCTGACACAACGCGTTTCTGGCTTTCACTTATTGTACAAACCAGTCCATATGCAATAAATGGACGCCAAGATGTGGCCTCAGCCACCCATAGGGTCCCAATATAATAAACCAGCCAAACAGACGCCAAGAGGACACACTTTTGGCCTCTGTCGGTCTATTTGATCCTATGTTTGGGTTTAGCGCACACGTCGGGGGGTTTCCCTGTAATCGTGCACCAGGCACAGTGTGTACTGAGCACAAGTCATCTCTCTTCCATCTTGCAGAACATTTATCCTTCTCCTGTGTCGTCAGCAGAGACGGGATCGGATCTGCAGCGATGGAACGATTTCTGTCACATTCGGATCTATCCAGCATGAGCGTCCAAACACTGAGAAGCATCAGAATAGATGCCGGTGCCGTCCACCAGACTGGGCCCACATGGGAGTAACTTAAGTTACTTTACCAAACCACCTGCATTCGAAAAGAAGGCACGCGGCACCGTAACGTGTGACCCAGCCTTACAGCTCCGTAGACAGGTTGTCTCACTACAGACATTGGCATCGCTAGGATCTGCCACCAAATTGTCCCGACAGGTCGGGTCCCACTCTGGGGTCTGCAACCCGTCTCCTAAACCAGCCCTGTTCTGAACAGAGAGGTGGTCGGGATCCTCCCATAGACATGAATGGGAGCTCTGATTACAGCTGAGCTTTGCTGTTCAGCTAAACTCGGAATGGAGAGGTTTCAGGGCTGGTTTAGGAGACGGGTGCAGACCCCAGAGGTGGGACCCGGACCTGTCAGCAGGGGCGTAGCTACAGTGGGTGCAGCGGTAGCAGCCGCTACCGGGCCCTGCAGCCTGAGGGGGCCCAAAATCCCTTCTGCCACAAAAGAAGACACCAATATTGTACATGATGCACGGTAACTGGGGGCCCCATTTCACTTTTTGCACTAGGGCCCAGGAGCTTGAAGTTACGCCTCTGCCTGTTAGACAATGGTGGCAGATCCTAGCGATGCCGATGTCTGCAGTGAGACGACCCCTTTACCCAGCAGTCACCTACACTCACAGACATAAGTGAAGTCTCCTATGTAGCTGCCGACCCTCGTCTGCTTTTCTGAATGAGAGCATCTGTGGCCGGGTCGGCGGGTGGGTGAAGGTAGTTGACCGCCTAGGGAACCGCTCTATCTCAGGCCCATGAGGGGGGTGCAAGGAGGTATGGGTGGGGCTGGATTTTCCCATTGGGGGGCGCTATGTGTCTTATTGGCCCAGGATACCTTGTCCCAGTCTTGCTATCAAGCATCCTCTACAGGGCTCTCCAGCTGCAAGACCAGGCAATGCGTGTCCAGCAAGCACTGAGTACAGAAGGATTGTGCGCTCAGCGGGGGCTACGACTGGTGCTGGGAGGTATTTCTCTATAAAATCTCTTGGGATAGAGTTAATGACTGTATAGTGCAGCCACCCGCTGTTATATTATACACATGCAGCGGCGCAACGTATGAGCTCAGCCTAAGGCTATGTTCACACGGCGTAATTGCGACGCACATTTCGCCGTATATATTGGTGCTTTAATACGGGCGAAATGCACTCCGCAATTTCAGCAATTCATGGCTCTTATAGAGAACTATGAATTACACATTGTCTCCCCTGATGTACAATACGATTGGGGGCACCAGCACATACCTCCAAAACGGAGCGTACGTGTGAACATACCCTAAGGGTCGGCTCATTGAATTGTTTCTACTAAATCAAAAATGCAGAATAGAAAAAAACCTGCAATTTTTAATTAAAGCTGTTTTCTCACTGCAACATAATATCTTCATGAAGGGACAGGTAATTGAAGACTTTTTCTGAATACATTGCTCAATAGATTTTTCTTTAGTTATTAGATAACAGATATTTTATCTGCTCTGAGTGCACTCAGGTGTCTATAGTGACCTGACCATAACTCTGATTAGGAGCAAGGGTGCTTTCACACGGTGCGGTTTTGGTGCGTTTTTTGTTTAATGAAGATAACATCTCCCGCTCTTGTCAGTGTAGCAGCTCAGCTAGAAACGGAAAATGCTAATCACTGCTATAGAACCACCCACAGCCTAAGGCGAAAGAGTGAGTATAAAACTGCTTGTGAAACAACATGGTCTAATTTGGAAAACAGGTGGAATTAGGGTTACTTTCAAAAACACGGCTTAAGTGGGCTTCTTGATGTTTTCTGATCCTATTCATTACTATGCAGGAGAATGCAACAAATATGCATGCAGCAACACACGTATGGCTCATTAGGGCGCTTTTCACACAGTGCGTTTTAGAGAACTAGGGATTAGTTCCTCTCCCCCCCGGCAACCCGCGGGCGGGGAGTAATTCACCTGTCATTTCTAGCGGTTTTAAGGGCCCGCTACGTGATAGCAAATGGGCCGCGAAGTGCCGCCCCCGCTTACTCCCCGCTCCCCCCCCCCCCGTCCACAGGCGTAATGCGGGGCGAATTACTCCCCAATTAAGCCGTGGAACATGCCTTAGGGTTATTTCACAAAATACCGCGGGGCTTTTGATGTGTTTCTATCACATATTCATTTCTTATGCAGGTGAGAAATGCAACAAATATGCATGCAGCAACACAACGTATGAGCTCAGTCTAAGGGCGCTTTCACACAGTGCGTTTTATTGGTGCATTTTTTATGTGTTTTTTGTGCAGAAATGAACAGCATTAATTGCTGTGCCTATATACACAAAAAAATGCATCCAAAAAATGCCTCCAAAAACCGCAGTTTGAAAGTACCCTGAGGGTTGGCTCATACGTTGCATTCTTTTAACTGCATAAAAAACCTGGCAATTCTTTTACATTTTTTACCTTTTTTTTTTTTTTACCTGTGCTCCAAATGAGTTAAGTACAAAACCACCTGAATATTAAAAATGCATGCGTTCTTGTTGCATGCGGTTCTTCAACATACGCATTTTCTGCATGCATTTTTAAACCAACTAGAAATTGCACACACAAAAAATGCATGCAGTAACGCCACATGTGAACTTAGCCACAAGGTTCCACAGCTGGAAGCTCTCTAGGAAGTGATTTCCCCTATAACCAATGGACGTCTCTGCCCTCTGTTCTTTAAAAAAAGTGAAACTAAATGGTCAGAGGCGTCACATACATAGACAAGCATGGAGCAGAGAGTTTACCTATTAACCAACCTGAACTACATCTTGCACTTAAAGGCATTTTCCAGGCTTTAAAATCAACGGCCTTTCTTAAAGGGTTTTTCTTACCATTCACAGAGCCACAGACAACTTCAGGCTCCCACTCCAACTTCCTGTTCAGACTATGGGTGGTTCTACAGCTTTACGCTCCCACTTCCTGTTCAGACTGTGGGTGGTTCTATAGCTTCACGCCCCCCACTTCCTGTTCAGACTGTGGGTGGTTCTACAGCTTCAGGCTCCCACTTCCTGTTAAGGTTGTGGACAGTTCTACAGCTTCAGGCTCCCACTTCCTGTTCAGACTGTAGGTGGTTCTACAGCTTCACGCTCCCACTTCCTGTTCAGACTGTGGGAGGTTCTCCAGCTTCAGGCTCCCACTTCCTGTTCAGACTGCGGGGGGTTCTACCGCTTCACGCTCCCACTTCCTGTTCAGGCTGGGGGTGGTTCTACAGCTTCCGACTCCCACTTCCTGTTCAGGCTGTGGGTGGGTCTACAGCTTCAGACTCCCACTTCCTGTTCAGGCTGTTCTCCATTCTCCTCTATGGGAAATCCCGGTACAGGAGAGGGCTGTGTTCGTCTGTACTCTGAGCTCCCATAGAACAGAATGGGCTCTGAAGCGCTCTGTTCTATAGATAAGCTCTCCTACTTTCATGTCAGTGCAATTAGAAGAGCTGTGAATCCACAGTTGATATGCTAATTACTGCTATAGAACCACCCACAGCCTGACAAGGAAGATATAGGATGCATGAAGCTCTCCTACTCTCATGTCAGTGCAATTAGAAGAGCTTGAATACAGAGCTGATAATCACTGCTATAGAACCACCCACAGCCTGACTGGGAAGAGATAGAATGCATGAATCTGAAGCTCTCTGTTCTATATATAAGCTCTCCTACTCTCATGTCAGTGCAATTAGAAGAGCTGTGAATACACAGTTGATATGCTAATTACTGCTATAGAACCACCCACAGCCTGACAAGGAAGATATAGGATGCATGAAGCTCTCCTAATCTCATGTCAGTGCAATAAGAAGAGCTGTGAATATGTAGCTGATAAAAAATGCAATGGAACCACTCACAGCCTGACAAGGAAGAGATACGAGGCATGAAGCTCTCCTCCTCTCATGCCAGATCAATAAGAAGAGCTGTCAATCTGAAGCTGATAATCACTGCTATAGAACCACCCACAGCTTGACTAGGAAGAGATAGGATGCATGAATCTGAAGCTGCTTGTGTCTCTGTGAAACAGTGTGGTGAGACAACCCCTTAAAAAATAAGCAGTGAATGAATGAATGACAAGTCCTGCTCAATCTTCCCCCCTAAAGCTACGTCTCAGTCTGCTCAGCTTCTCTCACTACAACCATAGCATGCTCAGGGTGACAGGTCCCCTTTAAGAAGAAGCAAACAAGAGTGACCATACCTGTAGTAGGGCATCGCAGGTAAGATTTGCTTGGGCCAGGTGGGTGGTACCAATAGGATTGACCCCGGGTCCGAATTCTTCCGTTCCTGATGCTCGTAAGGTCCAAGGCATTCTGGAGGCTGATAGACCTGGCATGACATGCTCTTATGAGGAGCCACCGGGGAACGGTCCGGGCTGTTTTTCCACATTTTCGTTGGCACGCCACATGAAGGGTCAGCAGAGAGGCTCAGGTCTTCCATAAGATGTGCAGATGCAGAATGGGTATTGTAACTCAGTGAAGAGTTCTCGTCCCTGGGATGAAGACGGGGCGACGCTTGGGGAGAGGGTGTTCTGGACTGCCGTGGAGAAACGTTGCTTGGGTGGCTATTGTAGAGCTCAGCACAAGGGTACCTTCTTTTGAAGCCTGGGGATGACGACCGTGAGTTGGGTCGAGGAGACGGAGAACGTGGTCCCAGGCAGGTGTCCTCTGTGATGCTTGCCCGTGGAGACATTATTGGAGAAGCTCTAGGAGAATAACGAGGGAAGTTTTGTATCTGTGGACACAGGTCATCATTAGGACCATTATTTGGTGAAACGCATGGTGAGGTGTAAGGAGAGAAATTAGTCTCTGAAAGATAACTTGTTGACGAGCCACTACTAGCAGGGCTAAGGCAAAGCGGTTCTCGGTAGCCATCATAATAGACTTGCAAGGTAGCAGCTGCGCTCGGCTGATGTTCTACCAAAGTATCTGAATCTCTGCTGCGGTATGAGCCTGCATGAAACAGTTCATGAGATGGCGTGATCTCAATCCTCGGACTCAGACCCGGAGCCCCAGCAGCATTTTTAGGGTCTAAGTGGTACCTGGAGCCTACACTATTTTGCTGTTCGTATATGTTGGTGGGATCTGAGGACAACCTATGATAAGCCAGAGGTCTGGACCCGTAATCGGAGACATCGTCGTGAGAGTACGCAACTCCAGAAGAGGATGGGCTGATGGTTTTATGTGAAGGAGTCGATTCTTCTGGAAAAAGAAGGGTCTTTTTTAAAACTATGTATTAACTTATGTTAACAATCACGGACAATTGATTAGAAAATAGAATCAAATGGAAGGATAATAATCAGACTCGAGCTCAGTGCATGTTTTGTTGGATGGGAGCGCGCCTACGGCTCCGCGGCCACACGTCTGACATCCAGACTCCTGCAGTGTAGATTACTCCTGGATACTTCACTACAAACAGTAAATATGTATCTTCACACGGCTTATTTGGAGGCTGTTTTCAAAGCAGTTTTCGGAACGTTTCCATTCCCAAAACAGCATCAAAACCTCGCCTGAAACACGTTTTTTCAGAAGCGGTTTTAGAGGCGTTTCTCGGTGCGTTTTTGGACGAGGTTTTGGATGAGGTTCTGGATGAGGTTCTGGATGAGGTGTTGGATGAGGTTTTGGATGAAGTTATTGGCAAGGTTATGGGCAAGGTTATGGGCAAGGTTTTGGACGAGGTTTTGGATTAGGTTTTGGATGAGGTTTTGGATGAGGTTTTGGATGAGGTTTTGGATGAGGTTTTGGATGAGGTTTTGGACGAGGTTTTGGATGAGGTTTTTGGCGTGGTTTTGGATGAGGTTTTGGATGAAGTTATTGGCAAGGTTATGGGCAAGGTTTTGGACGTTTTTGGATGAGGTTTTGGATGAGGTTTTGGATAAGGTTTTGGATGATGTTTTGGACGAGATTTTGGATGAAGTTTTGGATGAGGTTTTGGGCAAGGTTTTTGATGAGGTTTTGGACGAGGTTTTGGGCAAGGTTTTTGATGAGGCTTTGGATGAGGTTTTGGACAAGGATTTAGGTGAGGTTATGGATGAGGTTTTGGATGAAGTTTTGGATGAAGTTTTGGATGAGGTTTTGGACGAGGTTTTGGGCAAGGTTTTTGATGAGGCTTTGGATGAGGTTTTGGATGAGGTTTTGGATGAGGCTTTGGACAAGGTTTTGGATGATGTTTTTGATGAGGTTTTGGACGAGGTTTAGAATGAGGTTATGGATGAGGTTTTGGATGAGGTTTTGGGCAAGGTTTTGGACAAGGTTTTGGACGAAGTTATGGATGAGGTTTTGGATGAGGTTATGGATGAGGTTTTGGGCTTTTAGGTTTTTGAATGAGGTGTATTTATGGGCGGAGGATTTATAGTTGGAGGTTTTGAGCGAGGTTTTGGACGAGGTTTTGGGCGTGGTTTTGGATGAGGTGTTGGACGAGGTTATGGATGAAGTTATTGGCAAGGTTATGGGCAAGGTTTTGGACGAGGTTTTGGACGAGGTTTTGGATGAGGTTTTGGATGAGGTTCTGGATGAGGTTCTGGGTGAGGTTTAAGATGAGGTTTTGGATGAGGTTTTGGATGAGGTTCTGGATGAGGTTTTGGGTGAGGTTATGAATGAGGTTTTGGATGAAGTTATTGGCAAGGTTATGGGCAAGGTTTTGGACGTTTTTGGACGAGGTTTTGGATGAGGTTTTGGATAAGGTTTTGGATGATGTTTTGGACGAGATTTTGGATGAAGTTTTGGATGAGGTTTTGGGCAAGGTTTTTGATGAGGTTTTGGGGTTTTGGGCGAGGTTTTGGAAGAGGTTTTGGGCAAGGTTTTGGATGAGGTTTTGGACGAGGTTTTGGGCAAGGTTTTTGATGAGGTTTTGGATGAGGTTTTGGATGAGGTTCTGGATGAGGTTTTGGATGAGGTTATGGATGAGGTTTTGGATGAGGTTTTGGATGAGGTTTTGGGCAAGGTTTTGGACAAGGTTTTGGACGAAGTTATGGATGAGGTTTTGGATGAGGTTATGGATGAGGTTTTGGGCGAAGTTTTGAATGAGGTTATGGGCGAGGTTATGTGCGAGGTTTTGAGCGAGGTTTTGGGCGTGGTTTTGGATGAGATGTTGGATGAGGTTTTGGACGAGGTATTGGACGAGGTTTCGGATGAGGTTTTGGGCGTGGTTTTGGATGAGGTCTTGGATGAGGTTTTGGAAGAGGTTTTGTATAAGGTTATGGATGAGGTTTCGGGCGAGGTTTTGAATGAGGTTTTAGATGAAGTTTTGGGCGAGGTTTTGGATGAAGTTTTGGGCGAGGTTTTGGATGAGGTTATGGGTGAGGTTTTGGACGAGGTTTTCACCCATACAAATTAATAACCTGGTGAAAAACCGCACTGAAAAACACTCCAAAAACGCATAAAAAAACACACCAAGGAACACGCCTAAAAAAGCACCTAAAACACACTTCAAGAATTGACATGACACTTCTTTTTCAGCTCTGCCAAAGAAGCGCGTAAAAAACTCGTTGTGTGTGAACTACAATGAGGTTTTACATAAGAATCTATGAAATGAAGTGGGTACCTTTTATGACGCTATTTTGGGCGAGGAAAGGCTTCGAAAACCGCATCCTAAGCAGCATCCAAATAAGCTGTGTGAACAGACCCCAAAGAAGATCGGTGTCAGGTCATATAGACTAGAGCTGTCAAAGTCTAGACTTGAGTCACATTGAACCAAACCACGTGTGGAGGTTACTCAGCCCCTTGAAGTCACATTGGCTCTAGGCATAAATTCTGAGCTCAGCCGGTGAGGAAGTCGCATTTTCCACACACGCGGTTTATATAAAACAGGTCTGACACTAAATATAGCCCCATCTGTACAGAATGGTATGGCCCTATATCATGTAGTGCTACAAAGGTGAATAACGCACAGGACACAGTTGCCGTAAAAAATGTTCTTGATTTTACTACTGAGCAAAACAATATATACAAAGTACAGAGAGGAAAGAAGGAACCCAAAAGGAAGAAAGATCACTGGATATGTCGATGCATGGACAGCCCACGGGACCTCTGAGGGCAATGGAACAATCCAAAACGAAGAAAGATTTGTCCAGCATCCAAACGTTAGGAAAAATCTAAAGTAAAATCACATGATTAGAAAGAGAGCTGCATTGAGGCAGCCTTTGCTCCTCCTGACGCGTTTCAATCCACAGGGGCTCCGTAGCTCGAAACGCGTCTGTGGCTGCCTCAATGCAGCTCCCTTTGTAATGCATATCAATGAATCATGTGATTACACTTTATATTTTTCCTGAGGTTCGGATGCTGGACAGATCCTTCTTCCTTTTGGATTGTTCCATTGCCCTCAGAGGTCCAGTGGGCTGTCCATGAATCGACATATCCAGTGATTTTTTTTTCCCTTTTGGGTTTCCCTTTTTTCCTTCTAACTTTTTTTTATATTGTTTTGCTCAGTAGTAAAATCTTTGGGGCTGCCCCGTCACCAACGTAACCAGTGCTCTCAGGACTGTGATACTAAGCATTTCTATTTTCTTTAGAAAAGGAGGAAAAGATCAATGTAGAGAGCTAGCAAAGGACAGGAGGCATCAGCAATTGTATGAGCTGCTGCTGTGAAAAATTTTCAGCAACCATTATGAAAAGACAGGTGGGGCAAAAGTCCCGGATAAAAAAAAGGAAATACCTATCTGAATCCCCAGCGAGTAATGGGCGAGGGGCCTATCTTTTAGGCTACGTCCAGAACATGGACGCCATCTCAAAAGCCGCCATGTTGGAGCACACTATAATTTTGTGAGCTGAGGTCAATCTGACCTCGGGTCAATCGTGCATCTATATTAGTGCATGATTTGAAATTGCAAATTTTTGAAATGATAGTTTGTAATATTGAAGAAAAACCGAAATGGAACCGAAGGGGGCAAAGGGGCCAGGAGGAAAAGGCTTTTCTGGAGTACCTATCTTTAGATTCCAAACTCATTCACCATGCTCACTATTGCTATCTCCCTTTCAGCCACTCCCTTCACTTACCACCCAGTCTCACCCCCCGAAAAATTCAAACCCATATCGCGCATCTATCCCCCTCCCCCATGTATCACCCACACACTTTTCTCCCCTTTTAAACACCAAAATCGCCTCTTGCATAGAGCTGCACAAACGCCACTCATAAACCCTTAACCATCTGCTGTGTTTTTTCATTCTCCCTTCTCGCGCGGTGCATCTTTTTCTAACCCCGGCCCTCCTTCCTTTACTGCTAAACCCCATTCCCTCCTTCCATAGAAATCCTGCTAACCTGCTCGTATTCGCTTACTCTTTCCCCCCCCCTTTTAAATGGCCCTGTGAAGCCCGATCTGTTGGCAACAAACTCACTGCTTTTTATGACCTGTTTCTTTCCTTTCCCCCTTCACCTGCTGGCCCTCACAGAAACATGGCCCACACTCGACCCCGCTTCCCTTCCCGTTTCCCCATGGGGGCCCTAACTTCACCCACACCCCCCGGGGCCCGGGAAACAGGCCGGGTGGAGGAGTGGGGCTACTTCTCCTCCACACTGCACTTACCAGGTCATTCCTCCCGCACCTTCCCTCCTTTCCCTTTTTTGAAGTCCACACCATTAACTTTTTTCGGCCCTTTTTCCATCAATCGCAGTTGTGACAGCCCCCCCCCGGCTCACCCCCAATTTCTGATAACTTCGCCCGGGCTTTTTCCTATTTTCTTCGAAATGCCATCTCATATGGTGTTTCAACATCCCCATTGATGACCCATTTCCTTCTGCCTCTCGTTTCTTTCACTGACCTCTTCTCTTGGCCTCTTGCATTTTTACTGACTCTTCCCCCAACAAGGGGAACCTTTTGATCGGGTCTTTGGTCTTCATCAATTTCTAACCTCACCAATTCTCCTTATGCTCTCTCTGATCATAACCCTTTATCTCTTTTATTTCAATTCTCAGCTTCTCGACACCCCTGCCCTTCACCCATTCAGAAATATCCCTCCATTAACACCCGGGAAACTCATAACCCCTACGTCCCATTTGCCCCCAATCTCCTCCCTTCCTGTCCTTTCCTCTGTCAAACATTACAACAAACTTCACACCACCCGGGAAAATTTTGGGCCCCCACTCCACACGTACCCAGAGTCAGACCCTTGCAGCCTTGGCACAACCTCAGATCGGTTCCTCCAACATGCCCAGATGTCTGACGCTGTGGAGAAGTCGAAGCTACCTCAGACTTTCTCCCTAAAATTCATGCTCAGGACTTATCACACTGCCCTTTCACGCCCCCAAAACAAAAATTTTCCCCTCCCTCTTCAACCTTACAAAACAACCCAAAACCCTGTTTGACACCACCCCACTCCCTTCTCAGGCCTAAAGCTCGGCCCCCGGTCTCAAACCCTGTCTGAGACCTGCCACCCTTCAAGACAAAATTACAGTACCGGCATAACACTCATTACAAACCCCCAAACAAACCCATCCTTCCCCCCCCGCACATCCCCAGTGTGTTCTCATCTTGAACCCCGACAGAAAGAATACCAGGCTTCTCCCGTTTTCGCCCCACCACCTGCTTAGCGACCCTTCCCTCCCACCTTCTCCATTATTTCTCCGCTATCCTCCCACTTTACTCAATCTGTAACCTCTCCTCTCCACTGGGTCTTCCCATCCTCCTTTTAAAAAGGCACTAAACCCCCTACTAAAAAACCCTCCCCGGACCCACCTTGCTGCCAACTTTCCCACCCATCCTAACCTCCCTTTTTCTTAACTCCCGAACGCCGTCTACTTCGCCAAACCCCTTCTCTCCGCAACTTTCTTCTCGATCCTCACAATCAGGGTTTTTTGCCCCCACACTCCACAGAAACGCTTAGTTAAAATCTCTAACGATTTCCAACTGCTAAAACTCGGGGAAATACTCGTTGTTGTTCTTCGGGTTCTCTGCAGCATTTTACACTGTTGATCACCATCTTCTCCTCGCATCTCACACCCTGGGACCAGGGCACTGCTCCGCTTGGTTCTTTCCTACCTCTCTGACCGCTTCTTCAGTGTCTATTTTGGGGTTTACTTCCTCTCCTCCCCTCTTGCCGTAGGGGTCCCTCAGGGCAGTTCTTTGGGCCACACCCCTTCTCAATTACACACCCCCCTTGCCAAAACCCTCAGTAGATTTTGGCTTCCTACCACCCTACGTGATGACCCAACTAACACCTCTTCCCCAACCCCCACTACCCTTGCTACAAACCCCAGTACTTCTGTCCCTGTCTCTGACATATGCCTTTCCTATCTCCAAATAAACCCCACCAAAACCGAACTTTTTGTTTTTCCCCCATCTGCTATTTCCTCTGTGTGGGCACCACCATAACTCCTAGCAGCAGGCCCCCTGTCTTGGGGGATTCTAGACCTGATCGACCTTCACCCCATAATCCAATCCCTTCCCCTCCTTCATTTTCACCTCAAAACATCTCCAGAATCCGTCCCTTTGCACTGGGAAACAACTCAAACTCTCATTGTTTCTTTATTTTTTCTCGCTTGACTACGTAACCCTTGCTTTTTGGCTCCCTCTCTGTAAATCTCCCCTCTCCCAATCTGTCCTGAATGCACGCCAGGGTGTCTTTTTCCCACCGCTAACTGAGCTCACCCGTGCATCACTGCACTGGGTTTCCCATCCAGTACAGAATACAGCATAAAAAAATCACTCTCACTCATAAAACTCTCCACAGTGCTGCACCCCCATACATCTCCTCCCCCATCTCTTTCCACCCTGCCGCTCCCCTTTTTCCCGCTCAGCTAAAGGGCATCAAACTACAGACCCCAATCATCCGAACCCCATGCCGCTTCAAGATTTTGCCTTGGGAACCCCCTTTCTGGAACATCCTACCCTACCATCAGGGAAAATCCCCGCCTTCACAGTTTTTAAAGTGTCCTGAAAAACATCTTCTCAGGCAGGCGACCAAAACCACTAATTGCAACCCCCCCCCTTCTACACACACATTTTCACTCCCACACTAGGGGACTCACAGGGACTTTTTTTATAAAAATTTTATCGGTGGAGGTTCACCAAAATTTTTTTGTAAATCCCCAACTTATAAAACAGGGGGCCATTGTAAATTTCAGCCCTTCCCCCCCCTTTGTCTCCCCCACACCCTTTCATAGATTTAACTCTTGCGACAGGGTCCCCGACTTTTTCTCCCCCTTAAGACTTTCACTGTGTAATATCTGTCGTTTTGTCTGTAATTATACCCTCTACATTGTAAAGTGCTGCGAAATATGTTGGGGATATAAAAAAAAATTATTATTATTTAAAAGCATTTTTTTCCCAAAGGGAAGGGGTCAAAGAAACCAGATTTTCCCCGAAATAGATCGCCGCAATCAGATCTGCAGCTTCTCTTGTGGTTTAAAAGTTCTCAACATGGAAAGTTGAAAACTTTTGTTGTTCGTTACAAGTAATGGAGGATGGAATTGGCGAAAGAAGAGAGGACTGAGATGACTGTGAAGTCCGGGGAGCGCAGAATTCAACAACCGACAACCAGAGAGACCACCAAGTTCAGCCAGCCCTGTTGCATCCCTCATAGTCAGGCTGTAGTTGGTGGTGTCTCTGAGTTGGTTGTTGAATTCTGTGGCTGGGATACGGCAGTTGCGCTCTTTTGCCATTTCCATCCTCAGTTCACTGTAACGAACAACAAAAGTTTTCAGCTTTGTCTGTTGAGAACTTACGAACCACAAGAGACGTTGCAAGTGATTTCTGAGAGAATTCTGGTCTTCATTGATCGGCCACCACCTTCCCATTGGAAAAACCTGCCCTTGATCCAATATGGCTGCTTTCAAGATGGTGGCCATAACTGGCTGGCAGATTCACATAGGTCATTTTTAGTGTTGATCGCACTGTTCTAGAAAAGTTAAGTTCTAGTAGAACATCCTGAATTTTTAGAACTCGAACCGAACGAAACATGTTACTGTTCTTTCGATTAAAGTTCTAGTTCTACACGCCATTTCCAGTTTTGTTTTCAGCAGCTTTCTGTACTTTTGGTGCCATCCAATCCCCTTTCTGCTCTTTTGGCTCCATCCAGTCACCTTTCTGCACTTTTGGCTCCATCCAATCCCCTTTCTGCTCTTTTGGCCCCATCCAATCCCCTTTCTGCACTTTTGGCCCCATCCAATCACCTTTCTGCACTTTTGGCCCCATCCAATCACCTTTCTGCACTTTTGGCCCCATCCAATCACCTTTCTGCACTTTTGGCTCCATCCAATCACCTTTCTACACTTTTGGCCCCATCCAATCACCTTTCTGCACTTTTGGCCCCATCCAATCACCTTTCTGCACTTTTGGCTCCATCCAATCACCTTTCTACACTTTTGGCTCCATCCAATCACCTTTCTACACTTTTGGCCCCATCCAATCACCTTTCTGCACTTTTGGCTCCATCCAATCACCTTTCTGCACTTTTGGCATCATCCAATCACCTTTCTACACTTTTGGCGCCATCCAATCACCTTTCTGCACTTTTGGCCCCATCCAATCACCTTTCTGCACTTTTGGCTCCATCCAATCACCTTTCTGCACTTTTGGCCCCATCCAATCACCTTTCTGCACTCTTTGCGGCCATCCAATCACCTCTCTGCACTTTTGGTGCCATCCAATCGCCTTTCTGCACTTTTGGATCCATCCAATCACCTTTCTGCACTCTTTGCGTCCATCCAATCAGTGCAGAGCACAGAGAAGTGTCAGAAACATCATCGCTAAGGTTTAGGGATCTCATTGGTTACTGAAATCACATGACCATGTTATATATATGTCACTGTATTGCCTTGTGAACGCCATTTTCAGCTCACTCTCCATACTGTACAGACTGCTCTTAGTTAGATAGCATTTTCCTCTCCATAGACAGCAATAGTTAGGGAGTTTGGTATTGCCGGCTGCATTTTTCCCACACCCCGAAGCTGTTATTTGGCGACATTTGCAGGTTCACATAACGCCTAACTCTCATATACATGGATATATATTATACAGAGGGTTTGGATTTGCTAAATCAGACTCAGTGCACAAAAGTGCCGTTTCTGCAGTTTTGGGGGTTCAGTAATTGTATAACACACCGCCTCCAAATCTCCTATATGTCAAAGGGGCGTTTGGGACCCCTCTGGATGCAGGGCCCCATAGCAGCTGCTCCCGCTGAACCTCCTATAGCTACGCCCCTGCTTACAAGCTGTCCTCACATTTTCAGCGATTGAAAGGAATGAAGTATTTTAGCCTCTCAGTTTTTTTCTGTCACTCTTAGAGCCAAATTTTCTTCACTAAGTTGTTCCACGGATCCAGGTTACTGTAATGGATGATAATTGCAGCTTCTCCTCACCTGTATAGGTCTAAAAATTACCCAGAACATCTTCTCCCATTGACTTAAATGGGGTTTGAAGTTCGAGTACGAATAGGACTTCGAACCGAAGTCACAAAAGTTCGAGATTCTAATTGAACTAGAACTTCTTACTGTTCGCTCAACACCGGTCATTTTCCTGTTCGTTTCAGAAAAAAACAGTGTCCTGGGACTTTTGACTCATCCTGCAGAACAGAAGGAGGTGGAAGAAGACAAAAGGATTGTACCTGTTTCGGGAGTAAATCTGCCTCTCTACAAAGTGTCTCGGTGGTATCAGCCAGTTAAGGCTCCCTTCTCACCGCATTACTGGGCGGCGTCACCAGTATCTGTCTAAGGTTTCCCAATATATGATGTGGTGGAGCCCAGAGCCTCCCTCCCCATCCCTGAGCTCCGCACACTATGACCTGCATTGAGGAAGCCTCCACAGTACAATGTGGCCGAGGGGTGAGTCAGCCGGACTCTTATCAGGAAGAAAGTGACTCCCTGAGACGAGATTATACTTGTACTTTCCAGGAAGGATCGAAGTCCATCATTAGAAAGTGTCCTATGAGATGTTAGATGACACCTGCAGTCTGTGCCGCGACGACCCTACAGTGCAACCTCCACCCGATATCATCGATAAGAGACGACCCCACAGTGCAACCTCCACCCGATATCCATAAGAGACGACCCCACTGAACCTCCCCCGATACCATAAGAACGACCCACAGGCAAACCCCCACCCCCTTTTAGAAAGAGACACCCCCAGTGCAACCTCCACCTGATATCCATGAGACGACCCCATCCACCCGATATTTCCATAAGAGACGACCCCACAGTGCACTCTCCACCAGATATCCATAAGAGACGACCCCACAGTGCAACCTCCACCCGATATCCATAAGAGACGACCCCACAGTGCAACCTCCACCCGATATCCATAAGAGACGACCCCCCATGCACTTCCACCGATATCCATAAGAGACGACCCCACAGTGCAACCTCCACCCGATAATCCGATAAGAGCGACCCCACAGTGCCACTCTCACCCCTATCCTAAAGACGACCCCACAGGCAAACCTCCACCTGATATCCATAAGAGACACCCCACAGTGCAACCTCCACCCGATATCCATAAGAAAAGACCCCAACAGTGCATACCTCCACCCGATATCCATAAGAGAGACCCCACAGTGCAACCTCCACCCGATATCATGATTTAAGAGACACCCCACAGTGCCCCCCCCTTCTCACAACCCTACCTATCCGATAAGAGACGACCCCACAGTGCACTTTCCACCCGCTATCCATAAGAGACGACCCCACAGTGCAACCTCCACCCGATATCATTGATAAGAGACGACCCCACAGTGCACTCTCCACCCACTATCCGTAAAAGACGACCCCACAGTGCAACCTCCACCCGATATCCATAAGAGACGACCCCACAGTGCAACCTCCACCCGATATCCATAAGAGACGACCCCACAGTGCAACCTCCACCCGCTATCCATAAGAGACGACCCCACAGTGCAACCTCCACCCGCTATCCATAAGAGACGACCCCACAGTGCAACCTCCACCCGATATCCATAAGAGACGACCCCACAGTGCAACCTCCACCCGATATCATCGATAAGAGACGACCCCACAGTGCAACCTCCACCCGATATCCATAAGAGACGACCCCACAGTGCAACCTCCACCCGATATCCATAAGAGACGACCCCACAGTGCAACCTCCACCTGATATCCATAAGAGACGACCCCACAGTGCACCTCCACCCGTATCATAAGAGTCGACCCCACAGTGCACTCCCAACCATTTTCCATAAGAGACGACCCCACAGTGCAAATTTCCCCCGTATATAAGAGACGACCCACGTGAACTCCACCGATATCTCATAAGAGACGACCCCACAGTGCACTCTCCACCCACTATCCATAAGAGACGACCCCACAGTGCACTCTCCACCCTATATCCTTAAGAGACGAACCCACACTGCAACCTCCACCCGATTTCATTGATAAGAGACGACCCCACAGTGCACTCTCCACCAGATATCCATAAGAGACGACCCCACAGTGCACCCTCCACCCGATATCCATAAGAGACGACCCCACAGTGCACTCTCCACCCGATATCCATAAGAGACGACCCCACAGTGCAACCTCCACCTGATATCCATAAGAGACGACCCCACAGTGCAACCTCCACCCGATATCCATAAGAGACGACCCCACAGTGCACTCTCCACCCGATATCCATAAGAGACGACCCCACAGTGCAACCTCCACCCGATATCATTGATAAGAGACGACCCCACAGTGCACTCTCCACCCACTATCCATAAGAGACGACCCCACAGTGCAACCTCCACCCGATATCCATAAGAGACGACCCCACAGTGCAACCTCCACCCGATATCCATAAGAGACGACCCCACAGTGCAACCTCCACCCGATATCCATAAGAGACGACCCCACAGTGCAACCTCCACCCGATATCCATAAGAGACGACCCCACAGTGCACTCTCCACCAGATATCCATAAGAGACGACCCCACAGTGCAACCTCCACCCGATATCATGAAGAGACGACCCACAGTGCACCTCCACCCGATATCATAAAAGACGACCCCACAGTGCAACCTTCCACCCCTATCCATAAGAGACGACCCCACAGTGCATCTCCACCCGTATCTAAGAGATCGACCCCACAGTGCAACCTCCACCCGATATCCATAAGAGACGACCCCACAGTGCAACCTCCACCGTATGATAAGAGACGACCCACAGTTGCAACCTCCACCCGCTATCCATAAGAGACGACCCCACAGTGCAACCTCCACCCGCTATCCATAAGAGACGACCCCACAGTGCACTCTCCACCCGATATCCATAAGAGACGACCCCACAGTGCAACCTCCACCCGATATCCATAAGAGACGACCCCACAGTGCAACCTCCACCCGATATCCATAAGAGACGACCCCACAGTGCAACCTCCACCCGCTATCCATAAGAGACGACCCCACAGTGCAACCTCCACCCGATATCCATAAGAGACGACCCCACAGTGCAACCTCCACCCGCTATCCATAAGAGACGACCCCACAGTGCAACCTCCACCCGATATCCATAAGAGACGACCCCACAGTGCACTCTCCACCCGATATCCATAAGAGACGACCCCACAGTGCACTCTCCACCCGATATCCATAAGAGACGACCCCACAGTGCAACCTCCACCCGCTATAGATAAGAGACGACCCCACAGTGCAACCTCCACCTGATATCCATAAGAGACGACCCCACAGTGCAACCTCCACCCGATATCCATAAGAGACGACCCCACAGTGCACTCTCCACCAGATATCCATAAGAGACGACCCCACAGTGCACCTCCACCCGTTATGATAAGAAGACGACCCCAATGCATCTCCAGGCACATTATCCTGGAAACATTGTATCCTCGACATATCCTGGGAACATCATCTGATATCCTAAGGACATCGCCACTGGAAACATCCCGTATCCTAAGAGGACTCCCCCAGTGCAACTTGATATCCTAGAGAGAACAGTTGCCTCCCACCAGATATCATAAGATACGACGCACAGTTTCATGCCTGAAAACATTGTATATGAGGACCCCACGTGGAACTCCATCTTATCCGTTTAAGGACAGTGCCTCCCTGGAATCCATAGATACGACCCAAGTTGCAATCCACCGATATCCATGAGACGGACCACATGACTCTACAGTATCCATGTAAGAGATTGCCCACAGTGGCAACCTCCATCCTGAATCATTTGATAAGGAGACAACCACAGTGCACTTTCCACCTCGTATCCATTAGAGACGACCCCACAGTGCAACCTCCACCCGATTCATCCTAAGAAGACCAGCAGTGCAAACCTCCCTATCCATAAGAGGATTGCCACTGGGAACCTCCACCTGATATCCTGAGGACCCCGACATGCCTCTCCACCAAAATCGTACTGAGAACACCCCCAAAAGAAACCACCCGTTCCATGAGAGAACAGTGCACCTCCCCGAACATTAAGACGACCCCACAGTGCACTCTCCACCCTATCCATAGAGAACCCACAGTGCAACCTCCACCCCTATAGTAAGAGGCCCCCAGTGGAACTTAGTATCCATAAGAGAACCCCAGTGCAACCTTATCCTGATATTCTCATAAAAGACGACGACATGCAACTACTCCGCATCCTAAGAAGCCCCACAGTGCAACTTCATCGTACCATGAGGACCCACAGTTGCACCTCACAAACCTGTATCCATAGAACACCCCACAGGAAACATCCCGTATCATAAGAGACACCCGAACAGTTTCACTCTGACTGATCCATGAAGAAACAGATTCCACTAAAAAGGTGCATATTGCACACATGTATCCATAAGGACGACCCCACATGCAAACCACCCGATATCCATAAGAGAACGACCCAACATTGCACTCTCCACCCACTATTCCATAAGTGAGACCCACAGTGCATCCTAGCACCTGTAACATAAGAGAGACCCCACTGTGCACTCTCGCAACCTGTATCCATACAGAGATGACCCTACATTGTATCCTGAGGACATTGCCGCTGGAAACATTGATATCCTGAGAACATTGCCTGCTGGACATTGTATCCTGAGGACATTTCTGCTGGAACTTTATCCTGAGGTCATGCTGCTGGAACAGAGTATCCCTGGACATGCTGCTGGAACATTGTATCCGAACATTTCCATGAAAACATTGTATCCCGAGGACATGCCTGCTGAAACATGTATCCATGAGGACATTGCCTGCGGAACGTTGCATCCAGGCGCATATACTCTGATTACATGTATGCGAGGGCATACTGCGGACTTTCCGGATTTGCCTGCAGGGAAACATTTATCCAAACATAACGTTAACCTGAACAGTGTGTTCTGACCGTTACCTAGGATATCCTATAAGAGTAGCTATCCTGACAGCCTGCAACCTCATCCTGGTGCATTCCATGGACAGACGACATCCCTGACATGCAACAAACATGCCCGCTTGATCCATAAAAGACAGCCCCACAGTGCAACCTCCAGCCATGTATCATCAGAACATTGCCGCGTGCAAACCTGCCACCCGCAATGCCAGAGAGACCCCATGCTTGCGGGATTGTACTTGAGCCTTGCCTTAACTATCCATAGAGAGACAGATGCCTGCGGACATCAGTGCACTACTGCCACTGGAACAGTATCCTAGAACTATTATTCCACGGCAAAAGACCTAACATCCATCAATACCTGCTATTTGAAGATGAGAAAAACTTAAAAAAGTAAAAAGAAGAAAAGAGTTTAACAAACTTAATTATAAGTAGGAAGAAAGGTTCAGAATGCGAAGTAAAAGGCAACAGAGGGTTTACAGAGCGGCCGTCACCAGCAGGCCCGAAACGCGAGTGTGATGCTCCAAAAAATAATAATAAAAGTTTCTATGTATATTTATACACACAGTCCAGTCACATTATTATGACCATTCCCAACTTGCTCTGTCACTTATGGATTAAAAAATGTTTGCACACTTAGGGTGACATTTCCCAATACGCTAACGCCAGTTTTTTGGTCTATTTTGCACCAAAACCCACTTTTGACGCCATATTCTTGATGTAAATGAACTGTCGTACATGAAAACTAGGCACATTATACGCCGGACACGACACATTGTAATGCACCTAACAATGAAATGCTGTGCGCCTCCATAATGCAATGCACCAATTCATGATAGGCGCATTACATACACTAGCAATGATCTACAATGCGCCCGCGATTCATGCAATGCGCCTAAAGAGGTGCGTTAAGTTTACTATGCATAGTATACCAGACACCAGATGTTTGAGAGGATCGTACTTTCAGGCGCACTTTACATTGATTTAATGCACTTAAAAACAGCGCCGCCAGTATTCGGACATGTCGTCGTCTTTAGGGTGCTCACACGCCTACTTGTCGGGCACACTTTGGTTCGTAATTGCACTGCAATGCGCCCGGCGTAAGCCCCACAAATACAGTAAAATCATAGCACTCATTGAGCGCCATGATCTCACAGCGTATAACCTGGGGCTGAATGGGGGCCGGGCTGAGCAGCGCGCACCTCCCGCAGCAGGCGTACAGCGCCGTTATACGCCCATGTGAACTTGGCCTTAGGGGAAGTCCACAAGTGAAATGTACTCATCAGATTCTCATTGGATCCGACCATTGAAAACTGTGTCGGACGCACAATGTGGATTTCATGGAGATTTTAGGTCGTTTGGTTTTTCCGTGGATTCGGTCCCATTCATCTCTATGGGGTTATGGACATAGAAATAGAAATGTTTTGGACGCACTTTTTGACGTGGAATACGGCGGAAGATTGAACATTGTATGGACTACAGGTGGATTTGCTATTCAAGTCAATGGGGGTGATATTACATTTGGTTTTAGGCGTTGTTCACATGTCATATTGCAGTGCATGCTGCAATACGTCAGGGGTTTTAGATGAACGAGCCGTGCCGGCCCCCATAGACTCTCATTTTCCGAGCAGGGAAGAAGTGACATGCCTGAAACTGTAGAACCACTCACAGCCTGAAGAGGAAACGGGAGCCTGAAGATGTAGAACCGCCCACAGCCTGAACAGGAAGTGGGAGCCTGAAGCTGTAGAACCACCCAGAGGCTGAACATGAAGTGGGAGCCTGAAGCTGTAGAACTGCCCAAAGCCTGAACAGAAAGAGCGAGCCTGAAGCTATAGAACTACCCACAGCCTGAAGAGGAAACGGGAGCCTGAAGCTGTAGAACCGCCCGCAGCCTGGACAGGAAGTGGGAGCGTGAAGCTGTAGACCCGCCCACAGCCTGAACAGGAAGTGGGAGCCTGAAGCTGTAGAACCACCCACATCCTGAACAGGAAGTGGGAGCCTGAAGCTGTAGATCCTCCCACAGCCTGAACAGGAAGTGGGAGCCTGAAGCTGTAGAACTGTCCACAGCCTGAACAGGAAGGGGGAGCCTGAAGCTGTAGAACCGCCCACAGCCTGAACAGGAAGTGGGAGCATGAAGCTGTAGAACCACCCACGAGGCTGAACATGAAGTGGGAGCCTGAAGCTGTAGAACTGCCCAAAGCCTGAACAGAAAGGGCGAGCCTGAAGCTATAGAACTACCCACAGCCTGAAGAGGAAACGGGAGCCTGAAGCTGTAGAACCGCCCACAGCCTGGACAGGAAGCGGGAGCGTGAAGCTGTAGAACCACCCACATCCTGAACCGGAAGTGGGAGCCTGAAGTTGTAGAACCACTCATAGCCTGAACAGGAAGTGGGAGCCTGAAGCTGTAGAACTGCCCACAACTTCAACAGGAAGTGAAGCCTGAAGCTGTAGAACCGCACACAGCCTGAACAGGAAGTGGGAGACTGAAGCTGTAGAACCACCCATGGCCTGAACAGGAAGTGGGAGCCTGAAGCTGTGGAACTGCCCACAGCCTGAACAGAAAGGGCGAGCCTGAAGCTATAGAACAACCCACAGCCTGAAGAGGAAACGGGAGCCTGAAGCTGTAAAACCGCCACAGTCTGGACAGGAAGTGGGAGCCTGAAGCTGTAGACCCGCCCACAGCCTGAACAGGAAGTGGGAGCCTGAAGCTGTAGAACCGCCCACAGCCTGAACAGGAAGTGGGAGCCTGAAGCTGTAGAACCGCCCACAGCCTGAACAGGAAGTGGGAGCCTGAAGCTGTAGAACCACCCACATCCTGAACAGGAAGTGGGAGCCTGAAGCTGTAGAACCACCCACAGCCTGAACAGGATGTGGGAGCCTGAAGCTGTAGAACTGCCCACGGCCTTAACAGGAAGTGGGAGCCTGAATCTGTAGAACCGCCCACAGTCTGGACAGGAAGTGGGGGCCTGAAGCTGTAGAACCGCCCACAGCCTGAAGAGGAAGTTGGAGCCTGAAACTGTAGAACCCGCCCATGGCCTGAACAGGAAGTGGGAGCCTGAAGCTGTAGAACCGTCAACAGCCTGAACAGCAAATGGGAGCCTAAAGCTATAGAACAGCCCTCAGCCTGAGCAGGAGGTGGGAGACTGAAGCTGTAGAACCACCCACAGCCTGAACAGGAAGTGTGATTCTAAAGCTGTCTGTGGCTTTGAAACTGCAGAGTAAGAAAGCGCCCCTGTGCTCCTCACTTATATGTCCGATTCCTATGGATTGTAACAGATACAAATCATCCTGTGCTTCATTGCCATCATGGAGGCCCACGCTGGTGGGGCGCGGGGTGACCCCTGGGTGCAGGCACGTGGCTCCGTCACCCACTCCGGGGGATTCATTCATTGTCAGAGTGAGATCTGAGGTTACCAAAAACAGTAAAAAAAGAAAAGCACCGTCTGTAGTTCCCCGAACAATCCCCGGATGACAGATCCTGCGCAGCCACTGTCAGCGACCACATGGTCTACATCAGACGGAAATAGCAGCAGCAACCTGTCAGAGCGCGCGGCGGGGAGTGAACGATACCGTATACACAACTCCTGGGAGAGCCGGGGTGACAGAGGGAGGAATCAGGGGCAGCCATAGTGATACAGTACACAGGGGGCGCTATATACAGTACACAGGGCGCGCTATATACACTACACAGGGCCCGCAATATACACTGCACAGGGCGCTCTATATACACTGCACAGAGCACGCTATATACAGTACACAGGGCACGCTATATACACTACCCAGGGCGCGCTATATACACTGCACAGAGCACGCTATATACAGTACACAGGGCACGCTATATACACTGTACAGGGCGCGCTATATACATTACACAGGGGGCGCTATATACACTGCACAGAGCACGCTATATACAGTACACAGGGCGCACTATATACACTGCACAGGGCGCGCTATATACAGTACACAGGGGGCGCTATATACACACAGGGCGCGCTATACACACTGCACAGGGCGCGCTATATACAATACACAGGGGTCGCTATATACAGTACACAGGGCGCGCTATATACACTACACAGGGCGCGCTATATACAGTAGACAGGGCACGCTATATACACTGCGCAGGGCACGCTATATACACTGCACAGGGCGCGCTATATACACTACACAGGGCGCGCTATATACACTGCACAGGGCACGCTATATACACTGCACAGGGGGCGCTATATACACTGCACAGGGCGCGCTAAATACACTGCACAGGGCACGCTATATACACTGCACAGGGCACGCTATATACATTACACAGGGGGCGCTATATACACTGCACAGGGCGCGCTATATACACTGCACAGGGCGCGCTACATACACTACACAGGGCGCGCTATATACACTACACAGGGCGCGCTATATACACTGCACAGGGCACGCTACATACACTGCACAGGGTGCACTACATACACTACACAGGGCGCGCTATATACACTTCACAGTGCGCGCTATATACACTACACAGGGCGCGCTATATACACTACACAGGGCGCGCTATATACACTACACAGGGGGCGCTATATACACTACACAGGGCGCGCTACATACACTACACAGGGCGCGCTACATACACTACAGAGGGCGCGCTATATACAGTACACAGGGCGCGCTATATACAGTACACAGGGCGCGCTATATACACTACACAGGGCGCGCTATATACAGTACAAAAGGCGCGCTATGTACAGTACAAAGGGCGCGCTATATACACTGCACAGGGCTCGCTATATACAATACACAGGGCGCGCTATATACACTTCACAGGGCGCGCTATATACACTACACAGGGCGCGCTATATACACTACACAGGGCGCGCTATATACAGTAAAAATGGCACGCTATATACAGTACCAAGGGCGCGCTATATACAGTACCAAGGGCGCGCTATATACAGTACCAAGGGCGCGCTACATACAGTACACAGGGCGCGCTATATACACTACACAGGGCACGCTATATACACTGCACAGGGCGCGCTATATACACTACACAGGGCGCGCTATATACACTACACAGGTCGCGCTACATACAGTACACAGGGCACGCTATATACATTACACAGGGGGCGCTATATACACTGCACAGGGCGCGCTATATACACTGCACAGGGCGCGATATATACAGTACACAGGGCGCGCTATATACACTACAAAGGGTGCGCTATATACACTGCCCAGGGCGCGCTACATACACTACACAGGGCGCGCTACATACACTACCCAGCGAGCGCTATATTCTCTACACAGGGCACGCTACTTAAACTACACAGGGCGCGCTATATACACTACACAGGGCACGCTACATACACTACACAGGGCGCGCTATATACACTGCACAGGGCACGCTTTATACTCTACCCAGGGGGTACGTCTACATACACTACACAGGGCGCGCTATATACACTGCACAGGGTGCGCTATATACACTACACAGGGCTCGCTATATACACTACCCAGGGGGCACGACTACATACACTACACAGGGGGCGCTATATACAGTACACAGGGTGCGCTACATACACTACACAGGGCGCACTATATACACTGCACAGGGCGCGCTATATACACTACACAGGGGGCGCTACATACACTACACAGGGCGCGCTATATACACTACACAGGGCGCGCTATATACACTACACAGGGCGCGCTATATACACTACACAGGGCGCGCTATATACACTACACAGGGCGCTACATAAAGTAAACAAGGGGCGCTACATACATTACACAGGGTGCGCTATATACACTACACAGGGCGCGCTACATACACTACACAGGGCGCGCTACATACACTACACAGGGCGCGCTATATACACTACACAGGGCGCGCTATATACACTACACAGGGCGCGCTATATACACTACACAGGGGGCGCTACATACACTACACAGGGCGCGCTATATACACTACACAGGGCGCGCTACATACACTACACAGGGCGCGCTATATACACTACACAGGGCGCGCTATATACACTACACAGGGGGCGCTATATACACTACACAGGGGGCGCTATATACACTACACAGGGCGCGCTATATACACTACCCAGGGTGCGCTATATACACTACACAGGGCGCGCTATATACACTACACAGGGCGCGCAATATACACTACACAGGGCGCGCGATATACACTACACAGGGCGCGCTATATACACTACACAGGGCGCGCTTTTTACACTCCACAGGGCGCGCTATATACACTTCACAGGGCGCGCTATATACATTACACAGGGCGCGCTATATACGCTGCACAGGGCGCGCTATATACACTGCACAGGGCGCGCTACATACACTGCACAGGTCACGCTATATACACTACACAGGGCGCGCTACATACAGTACACAGGGCGCTCTACATACAATACACAGGGCGCGCTATATACACTACACAGGGCGCACTATATACAGTACATAGGGGGGCGCTACATACACTGCACAGGGCGCGCTATATACACAGCACAGGGCACGCTATATACACTACACTGGGCGCGATATACACACCACACCGGGCCCGCTATATACCCTGCACAGGGCGCGCTATATACCTTACACAGGGGGGCGCTATATACACTACACCGGGCGCGCTATATACACTACACAGGGGGCGCTATATACACTACACAGTGCGCGCTATATACACTGCACAGGGCACGCTACATACAGTACACAGAGCGCGCTATATACACTGCACAGGGCGCGCTACATACAGTACACAGGGCGCGCTATATACCCTTCACAGGGCGCGCTATATACACTACAGAGGGCGCGCTATATACACTACACAGGGCGCGCTATATACACTGCACAGGGCGCGCTATATACATTACACAGGGGGCGCTATATACACTGCACAGGGCGCGCTATATACACTACACAGGGGGCACTATCTACACTACACAGTGCGCGCTATATACACTGCACAGGGCACGCTACATACAGTACACAGGGCGCGAAACATACGCTCCACAGGGCGAGCTATATCCATGACACAGGGGGCGCTATATACAGTACACAGGGCGCTCTATATACACTTCACAGGGCGCGCTATATACAGTACACAGGGCGCGCTATATACACTGCACAGGGCGCGCTATATACACTACACAGGGCGCGCTATATACACTACACAGGGCGTGCTATATACACTACACAGTGCACGCTATATACACTGCACAGGGCGCGCTACATACAGTACACAGGGCGCGCTATATACACTGCACAGGGCACGCTACATACAGTACACAGGGCACGCTACATACACTACACAGGGCGCGCTACATACGGTACACAGGGCGCGCTATATACAGTACACAGGGGGCGCTATATAAAGTACACAGGGCGTGCTATATACACTACACAGGGCGCACTATATACAGTACACCAGGCGCGCTACATACAGTACACGGGGCGCGCTACATACACTACACAGGGTGCACTATATACACTGCACAGAGCGCGCTATATACATTACACAGGGCGAGCTATATACATTACACAGGGCGAGCTATATACATTACACAGGGCGCGCTATATACACTACACAGGGCGCACTATATACACTACACAGGGTGCACTATATACAGTACACAGGGCGCACTATATACACTACACAGGGTGCACTATATACACTACACAGGGCGTGCTATATACACTACACAGGGCGTGCTATATACACTACACACGGTGCACTATATACACTACACAGGGGGCGCTATATACACTACACAGGGCGCGCTATATACAGTACACAGGGCGCGCTATATACATTACACAGGGTGCGCTATATGCACTACACAGGGCGCGCTATATACACTACACAGGGTGCGCTATATACACTGCAGAGGGTGCGCTATATACAGTACACAGGGCGCGCTATATACAGTACACAGGGCACGCTATATACACTGCAGAGGGCGCGCTATATACACTACACAGGGCACGCTATATACACTGCCCGGGGTGTGCTAGATACAGTACACAGGGCGCGCGGCGGAGAAGTAAATGATACCGCATTACACACCCCAGGAGACCCTGGGTGATGGATGGAGGAATCAGGGGCAGCCATATTTGATACAGTACACAGGGCGCGCTATATACACTACACATGGCGCGCTATATACATTAAAATTTGGCGCGCTATATACACTACACAGGGCGCGCTATATACACAAACACAGGGCGCGCAAATTTTACACTATACAGGGGGATATATACACTATACAGGGGGGATATATACACTATACATGGCGCGCTATATACATTACACATGGCGCGCTATATACACTACACAGGGCGGCGCTGTTATACACTACACGGGCGCGCTATATAAAACTACACGGGGGGCGCTACATACACTACACGGGGGGCGCTATATACACTACACGGGGCGCGCTATATACACTAAAAGGGGCGCGCTATATACAGTACACCAGGGGCGCTATAATACACTACACAGGGCGCGCTATATACACTACACTGGGCGCGCTTTATACACGACCCAGGGTGCGCTATATACACTACACAGGGCGCGCTATATACACTACACAGGGCGCGCTATATACACTACACAGGGCGCACTATATACACTACACAGGGCACGCTATATACACTACACAGGGCGCGCTATATACAGTACACAGGTCGCGCTACATACACTACACAGGGTGCGCTATATACACTACACAGGGCGCGCTATATACAGTACACAGGGCGAGCTATATACATTACACAGGGCGCGCTATATACACTACACATGCGCACTATATACAGTACACAGGGCGTGCTATATACACTACACAGGTGCCTAATACACTACACAGGGGGCGCTAATAACAGTACACAGGGCGCGCTATATACATTACCAGGGTGCGCTATATGCACTACACAGGGCGCGCTATATACACTGCACAGGGCGCGCTAGATACACTGCAAAGGGTGCACTATATACAGTACACAGGGCGCGCTATATACAGTACACAGGGCGCGCTATATACAGTACAAACGGAGCGCTAGAGACACTACAAAGGGAACGCTATCTACACTGCCAGGGGCGGGCTATATACAGTACACAGGGCGCGCGGCGGAGAGTAAATGATACCGCATACACAGCTCCCAGGAGAGCCTGGGTGATGGATGGAGGAATCAGGGGCAGCCATAGTGATACAGTACACAGGGTGCGCTATATACATTACACAGGGCGCGCTATATACACTACACAGGGGGCGCTATATACACTACACAGGGTGCGCTACATACACTACACAGGGCGCGCTATATACACTACACAGGGAGCGCTATATACACTACACAGGGCGCGCTATATACACTACACAGGGCGCGCTATATACAGTACACAGGGTGCGCTACATACACTACACAGGGCGCGCTACATACACTACACAGGGGACGCTATATACACTACACATGTGCCGCTATATACAATACACAGGGGTCGCTATATACACTACACATTGCGCACTATATACAGTACACAGGGCGTGCTATATACACTACACGGTGCCCTATATACATACTACAGGGGGCGCTATATACACTGCACAGGGCACGCTACATACACTACACAGGGCACGCTATATACACTACACAGGGTGCGCTATATAGACTGCACGGGGCGTGCTATATACACAACACAGGGCGCGCTATATACACTACACAGGGGGCACTACATACACTACACAGGGCGCGCTACATACACTACCCAGGGCGCTACATACACTACACAGGGGGCGCTACATACACTACACAGGGTGCGCTACATACACTACACAGGGGGCGCTACATACACTACACAGGGGGCACTATATACACTACACAGGGGGCGCTACATACACTACACAGGGGGCGCTACATACACTACCCAGGGTGCACTACATACATTACCCAGGGGGCGCTATATACATTACCCAGGGGGCACTACATGCACTACCCAGAGGGCGCTATATACATTACCCAGGGTGCGCTACATACACTACACAGGGGGCGCTATATACACTACACAGGGGGCGCTATATACACTACACAGGGGGCGCTACATACACTACCCAGGGGGCGCTATATACATTACCCAGGGGGCACTACATGCACTACCCAGGGGGCGCTATATACATTACCCAGGGGGCGCTACATACACTACCCAGGGGGCGCTACATGCCGTCCAGGGCACTGTCCTAGTGAACCTCCAGATTTGCTTATCCATTTGCCATATTTAACACCACAATATCTCCTAGTGGATACGACGTCATTCAGCCATGTGCCCTACACTCGGCCAGTTTTATACATGTTTGGTGTAGTCTATTTTGGGGATACACCGCTGTAAAACAGATCGGATGAGATCCTACAGAGCAGGGCTGGGACGACAGGTAGGCGACCACCTAGGGCTCCACTTCATCCCAGGCAGGAAGGGGGCGCAAGGAGGTATGGAGGGGGCTGAAGCTTCCATTGGGGGGGCGCTATGTGCCATATCTGCCTGGGGCTCCAGAAGACCTTGTCTTAGACTATAGGATCCTATGGATCCATGGTGCTAAATGTCACATACTTTCCTGACAGCGCAGAGACAAAGCGTGATTTGAACGGGGCCGAGCGACCGAAATACTTCTTTCTGTCTCTTCCACCAAAATCGCAGAACATAAGGCCCCGCGGCCCAGACTGACGCGCGTTACATGAATCCTGCCCCAGACCGGGCTCAGAAGCATGTGCATGTTACATGAATCCAGACCGGGCTCAGAAGCATGTGCATGTTACATGAATCCTGCCCCAGACCGGGCTCAGAAGCATGTGCATGTTACATGAATCCAGACCGGGCTCAGAAGCATGTGCATGTTACATGAATCCAGACCGGGCTCAGAAGCATGTGCATGTTACATGAATCCAGACCGGGCTCAGAAGCATGTGCATGTTACATGAATCCTGCCCCGGGCTCAGAAGCATGTGCATGTTACATGAATCCAGACTGGGATCAGAAGCATGTGCATGTTACATGAATCCTGCCCCGGGCTCAGAAGCATGTGCATGTTACATGAATCCAGACCGGGCTCAGAAGCATGTGCATGTTACATGAATCCAGACCGGGCTCAGAAGCATGTGCATGTTACATGAATCCAGACTGGGATCAGAAGCATGTGCATGTTACATGAATCCAGACCGGGCTCAGAAGCATGTGCATGTTACTTTAATCCGCCCCCGGGCTCAGAAACATGTGCATGTTACATTGAATCCAGACTGGGGTCAGAAGCATGTGCATGTTACATGAATCCGCCCAGACCGGCTCAGAAGGGATGTGCATGTTACATGAATCCTGTCCCGGGGCTCAGAAGCAAAGTGCATGTACATGAACTGCCCCCGGGGCCCGAAAAATGGCATGTTACAGAAACCCGCCCCAACCGGGCTTTTTTTTGTTTTTTTTTGTGTGTTTGTTTTTTGTGTGTTGTTTTTTTGTTTTTTTTTTTTTTTTTGTTTTGTTCTTTTTTTTTTTGTTTTTTTTTTTTTTTTTTTTTTTTTTTTTTTTTTTTTTTTTGTTTGTTTTTTTTTTTTTTTTTTTTTTTTTTTTTTTTTTTTTTTTTTTTTTTTTTTTTTTTTTTTTTTTTTTTTGTTTTTTTTTTTTTTTTTTTTTTTTTTTTTTTTTTTTTTTTTTTTTTTTTTTTTTTTTTTTTTTTTTTTTTTGTGGTTTTTTTTTTTTTTTTTTTTTGTTGGGTTTTTTTTTTTTTTTTTTTTTTTTGGGGGTTGTTCCAAAAATCCCGCCCGGGCCCAGAAACCCTTGGTTTAAAATGGAAACCAGACCGGGCCCCAAAAATGTCCCCAAGTTTCTTTCCTGCAACCGGGACAAAATTTTTGAAGGGCGAGGACCGAAAAACCTCCCCGCCACAGATTTAAACATTTCCCTTTCTTTTTGCCTTCCCCCCAAAATTGTTTTTTTCTGAAACCAGAAAAAAGGGGCCCCCCCCAACTGGCGGTTTCAGGGAAACCTGCCCCCCGGGCCTCAGAAGCCCTGTGCTGTTACATGAATCCAGAAAAAGGTCAAAAAAGTGCCCTGTTACAAAGAATCCCGACCGGGTCCAGAAACAAGGCATTTTTACATGAATCCAAACCGGGTCAGAAGCCCCTGTGAAAGTTACATAATCCAGAAATGGGATCAGAAAAATGGCATGTTTTCATGAATCCAAAACCGGGGGCAGAAGCATGTGCATGGTTAAAATAATCCGGCCGGGCTCAGAAGCTTTTGCAGGGGGCTGAATCCGGGGCCCCGGGGTTTAGAAGCAAATTTCCCTTTTCATGAATTCCCCCAAACCGGGCTCAAAACATTGCTGTTACATGAAAACCAAACCCGGGCCCTCAAAAAAGCATTTTTCCCTGTTTCAATTTAATCCTCCGGGTCAGAAGCCCTGTGCATGTTACCCGAATCCGCCCGGGGTCAGAAAACAGGGGCATGTTTTCATGAATTCCCCCGAAGGATCAGAAGGGATTGCTTTTACTTTTAAACCAAAACCGGGGCTCAGAAACCTTTTTGCCCCCGTTTACATTTTAATCCTGCCCTGGGGCTCAAAGCAATTTCATGTTTTCTAATTTCCCGGGCCGGGGTCGAAACATGTGCAGGTTTTCAAGAATCCCCCCAACCCGGGCCCCAGGCATTTTTGCATGGGAAAAGAATCACTGCCCCGGGCCCCACAAACCAAAGTGCATGTTAAAAGAATCCCGAAACCCGGGGACAGAAGAAAGGTGCCCCTGTTACATGAATCCCGCCCCGGGGGCCTCAGAACAGTGAAAGGTTACATTTAATTTCCCCCGGGTAAAAAGCTTTGCATGTTTAAAATGAAATTCCCCCGACCGGGCCCCAGAAATGTGATGTTACTTTAATCCTGCCCCGGGCCCCCAGAAGCATGTGCATGTTACATGGGAATTCCTGCCCGGGCCGGGAAACATGTGCCATGTTACATGAATCCTCCCCAGACCGGGCCCCAAAGCAGGGGGCATGTTACAAAAACCCCCGGGTCGGAAGCAAAGTGCATGTTTCATAATTTTGCCCCCCCGGGGTCAGAAACATGTGCAGTTACATGAAAACCTTTCCCCAAACCGGGTCAGAAGCCCCTGGCATGTTACAGTTTTTTGACCCCGGGTAAAGCATGTGCATGTTACATGGGAAACCAGACCGGGTCAGAACATGTCCCTGTTACAAGAATCCTGCCCCCGGGCTCCAGAAGCATGTGCATGTTTCTGAATCCCACCGGGCCCCAGAAGCATTGTGCCAAAGTTACATAATCCTGCCCCGGGCTCGAAGCTTTTGCCCTTTACATGAAATCCTGCCCAAGGGCCGGGCTCGAAGCATTCATTTACATGAATTTCCCCCCCCGGCCCCAGAAAAATGTGCCCCGTTTTCATGAATCACTGCCCCAGACCGGGGTCAGAACAAGTGCATGTTACAGAATTCCCCGACCGGGCCCCCAGAAGAATGTGCCCTGTTACCCTGAATCCTTTCCCCGGGCCCCAGAAACATTTTGCATGTTACAAGTCCCGGCCGGGCTCAGGGAAAACAAGGGGATGTTACAGAATCCTCCCCGGGGCCCCAGTGCATGTGCCCTTTTCATGAATCCCGACCGGGGGGAGAAGGGAATGTGCATGTTTCTTTAATCCGCCCCGGGGGTCAAAGCCCCTGTCAATTTACCCTGAATCCGCCCGGGCCCCCAGAAGGCCCTGTGCATGTTTTTCATGAATCCGGCCCCCGGGTCAAAGCATTGAAAGTTACATGAATCCTGCCCCCCGACCGGGTCAGAAGAAAGTATTTTTCATGAATCCTGCCCGGGGCCCCAGAAATTGGGATGTTACATGAAACCTCCCCAAGGGGCCGGGCTCAGAACATGTGCTTTTTACGATGAAACCAGACCGGGATTAGGGAAACATGGGGCCCCTGTTTTCCATGAATTCCCGCCCCCCGACCGGGGGGTTTTAGAAACATGTGCATGTTACGAATTTCCGCCCCAACCCGGGTCAAAAACCCTGTGCAAGTTACATGAAATTTCCGCCCGGGCCCCAGAAGCATTTGCAAAGTTTTCTGAAACCTGCCCCGGCCCGGAAAAAAACATGTGCAATTTTTACATAAATCCCCCCCCGGGCTCAAAGCCATGTGCCCTGTTACATGAATTCCAGCCCCGGGGGAAAAACTTGCATGTTTTCATGAATTTCCGCCCGGGGCAGAAGCATGTGCAATTTTTACATGAATCCTGCCCCGCGGGGGTTTAGAAGCCATGTTCCCTGTTACATGAATCCTGCCCCCGGGCTCAGAAAAAATGTCATGTTACATGAAACCGAGGGGCCCCAAAGCATGTGCATGTTCAGAATCCGGCCCCGGGCCCCCAAAGCAAGTAAAAATTACTGAATTTCCCGCCCCGACCGGGTTTAGAAGCTTTTGCCATGTTACGAATCCGCCCCCGGGCTCGAAGCATGTGCTTTTACTTTAATTTCCCCCCCCCGGGGGGTCCGGGGCATGTGCATGTTACATGAACCGGCCCGGGTTAAAGCATGTGCATGTTTACATGAATTCCCCGCCCCGGGCCCCCAGGGAAACATGGCCTTGGGGGACCTGGTCCAGCCGGTCAGAAACGTTTCAAAGTTACATGAATTTTTTGCCCCCGGGCCCCCAGAAGCATGTGAAAGTTACATGAAATCCTGCCCCGGCTCAGAAGCATGTGCATGTTTACATGAATCCTCCCCCGGCTCAAAAAGCATGTGCATGTTACATGAATCCTGCCCCAGACCGGGCTCAGAAGCATGTGCATGTTACATGAATCCTGCCCCAGACCGGGCTCAGAAGCATGTGCATTTACATGAATCCCAGACTGGGCTCAGAAGCATGTTAAATGTTACATGAATCCAGACCGGGCCCTCAGAAGCATGTGCATGTTACATGAATCCTGCCCTAGTGCATGTGTCTCTACAGCGTGCAGAGATCATTCAGGAAAAAAACCAACCCTCAACCACTTCCTCAGTCACTTCCTCCCGTGCACTGTTCTAATGAAAATTATCTAGATTCATCTTGCTGTATTTTTTGCACTAAAGTTTGATGATTTTTTACATTTTTGTCCATTTAAAAATCAAACTTTCCTGATCCTTGGGAGAATGGGGGAGGGGGGGGGGTTTATTAAAGACTTTTTTTTTCCAAGGAGTCGGTTCCAGCCACGCGCTCTGGTCCAACATCTCCTGGTCGCTGACCCTGCCGCCAGTCACAGGCCTCAGTGGTCTCTTCCCATCTGTACAGCAAATGCCCGCAGAGGCCTGTGATTGGCGGCAGGGACACGTGCTGACGCTCAGCAGGCGTCAAAGTGCTGGAGATCGGCGTTAAAACAGAGCTGGTTGGCAAGACAAGTTATTTAAATTTTTTTTTACCCCCCCCCCCCCCCCATTTAAAAAAGAATAAATTATTTTTTTTAATGAAATTTTGTAAAAATTTTGACATTTTTAAAAAAAAAAATTTACATTTTGCAATATTTATTTATTTTTTTTTTTTATTTTAATTTTTTTTTTTTTACATTTTTTAATTTTTTGTTGTTTTCCAGTCAGGTGACCAGCTTTGCCACAGATTCACATAAGGTCAGGTTCACACCTGCTTCAGTGGTTCCATGTGGAACCTCCATCACAGAACCTGTTTCACGATGGACAACTATGAAGAGGCTTTTCCTCCTTTTTAATTTGCAAGGCTTAAAATGGGCCGATTTTTGCTGTAATTACGTGCCCAATGCGCCAATTACGGCCGAAAACGGCCCCATTTATTACGGTAATCCCCCAGTTCTCATAGAGAACTATGGATTACGTTTTCCTCTCCCCCCCCCGCGAAAGCCGCCAGGCTGGGACTAATGACAAGTCACTTTCTAGCCCGGGGTATACGCGTCCGCTAGGGATGATTCTCTAGGGCCCGCAAAGTGCCCGCCCCCCCCCCCCCCCCGCGCAGGCCCGCGCTCCCGCCCCGCCCCAGGCCACACGGTGTAAGTGCGGGGCGAAATCCGTGTGAACCTAGGCTTAAATAGGAAAACTGCATCAAGGAAACTTTCTTAGGGCAAAAACAGCGGGGTGGGTCCCGGATAAATAAATGGAGACGTGGTGCTCTAGTGAAGTGACTTCGTGGCTACCACAGGTTTTGCATAAAATCAAAAAGCCCTAAAAGAATGTGTTTAAGAAGAGAAATGGAGGGAGCTACGCGTTTAATGCGTGCACAAGACGCACTTCTTCAGGCCGGGATGTCTACTTGTCTCTGATAGATATTAAAGAGTCATTCCTTGGTGACCCAGAGAGCCGCTTCAAGCCGCAAGGTCTCAGAAGACACGTGTCTTATAGTCAGAAGAGACATTCTCAATATACATAAAATCCTATAGGTGAAAGATACAAACTCGCTTCCAATGTGTTGCAATATTTGTTCCAATGAGGGCTGTAACTTATGTCGGTCATCGGTGTGTTGCGATCGGGTGACGCTGCTCTGTGTTCGAGCAATGGACGATTGTGTCACTGTTTCTATTTGAAAGTTCCGTTATAGAATCCAGGAGACTGAATTCCGGACTGAAACTTTACAGTAACAAGCGCTTAAAGGGGTCGTCTCACTCCAGGGGTCGCTGCTGCTTTTTATGTTAAAGATCTTACAAAAACAAGTCACTTTGCAATATGTGTCCATGTGTCCTACCTATTCCTAGATATCCCCTCTTGTATGGGCTGCATCAGCTCCTCAGGTCGCTATAGCTACAGACCTGTGTGATCTCTCCTGATAGGCTTCCAGCACTGGTTGCTATAGCTACAGACCTGTTCAAACTCTTCTGACAGGCTGCCAGCACTGGTTGCTATAGCTACAGACCTGTTTGATCTCTCCTGATAGGCTGCCAGTGCTGGTCACTATAGCTACAGACCTGTTTGATCTCTCCTGGTAGGCTGCCAGCACAGGTTACTATAGCTACAGACCTGTTAAATCTCTCCTCATAGGCTGCGAGCACTGGTCGCTATAGCTACAGACCTGTTTGATCTCTCCTGATAGGCTGCCAGCACTGGTCCTATAGCTACAGACCGTTATCTCTCCTGAATAGGCTGCCAGCGCTGGTTGCTATAGCTACAGACCTGTTCACTCTCTCCTGTAGGCTGCCAGCGCTGGTATGCTATAGCTACAGACCTGTGCCTTCTACTGCGCCTATGTAGCAGTCGACACGCCCCTGAATTCAAAATGCAACCAAGAGAACAGGACTGAGGTGAGAGGAATCAATGGAGTGAGACAACCCCTTTAAACCTCTAATAAAACAAAGAAGTATTTTACTGACGTGAGAAGTAACGCGTTTCGCATCCAGGCGGATACTTCCTCTGACCTCACACAACACATGTAACGGAAGCAGTTAATATAGCCAAGAAACCGCCGTGTATTCCCCAAGGGTGCGCTATTCTGCCGCGTCTCTTTCCACTATTTCTTCATAGACCGTCAGGTTTCTGTCATTATAACTAATAGCGCTGTCCGTTCCATCATTTTTAATAGAATCTGTGACGGAGGATTTGAATGGACCCTTTCTTGCACACATGCACCTATGGCCGTGTTCACATCCTGCTCGACAACACCTAAAAAATCCTCACTCATTTTACACACTTCATATGATGGATTGAAATAGGGGAAAACTGCAAAGTAGCAGCAGAAAAACTGCAGCACAAAGTAAAGAATGTAAAAAAGCAGCAAATAAAAGAGTTGGCATGATTAGACTGAAGCTTGGGAACAAGTTACCGCAGATCCTATGGATGCCAGATTATGGACACTGTTACAGGAGCGTGCACGAGCCCACACGTCTGCAGCATGCATTGGGCTCTGTTCACATCTGCACCGACGTCAGCACCCAGAAGACTGCAGGGAGACATGATGGGGTCCCGCAGGTGCTGTTTTAGGCCCGGTTCACACCTGTGCTGGAGATTCCAATCAGAACCTCCCAGAGGCGTAACTCGCAAAAAGTGAAATGGGCCCCCTCGCTATAATATATCGCTTACAATGTGGGTGTCTCCTTATGTGGCCCCGGGGGGCTTTTGGGCCCCCTCGGGCTGCAGGGGCCTGGGGGGCGACGCTACCTCGCACCCCCTTTTTAGCGACTGCCTACCTCCCGCACCCCCTATAGTGGGGTGCTACCTCTGCAAACCCCCTATAGTACTGCTGCCTTTTCCCCCCCAAGTGACCGCTAAACCCCCCACCCCCCCCCAAAAGCAACGCCCTCTTTTACCCCCCTATAGTTTACTGCTACCCCTGCACCCCCTAAGTGACGCCCCCCTCTGCACCCCTATCGACTGCTACCTCCACCCCCCCATAGCCTGTACCTCGCAACCTCCTACGTGGGCTGCTAAACCCCTGCCCCCCTATATGACTCTACCCTCACCCCCTATAGCGCTGCTAACCTCTGCCCCCCCCCTATAGGACTGCTACCCCTGCACCCCCCATAGTACTGCTACCTCAGCTCCCCCTATATGAAATGTACCTCTGCTCCCCTATAGTAACACTACCTTCCCCCCCTAAGTGACTGCACCTGCCCCCCCCTATGCGACTGCTACCTCTGCAACCCCCATAGTACTGCAACCTCTGCAACCCCCCTATAGCGACTGTACCTCCCCGAACCCCGTTACATTTTCAGCCAACCTTCCCCCCCTTTTTTCGGGGGCCCGCAATGGGGGGTCCCCCCCCCCCCCCGCCCCCCCCCGGTAGAGTTGGCATTCCTCCCCCGCCAGCAGGGAGCGGGGGGACCGCGGGGCAAGAGTCGCTGGTGCGCTACTCTACGCCCGGGCCGCTCCACAGGGGGGTGAAGCGGCCGCGTCGCACGTTTATCAGCATTACAGGGGGGGGCAGGAGGGATCGCTCCCCCTCCCTTCTCCTCCTGTATGTAACAGCGCCAGTGGCCCGTAAAAAACAGGTCATGGGGCCCCCCAGGGGGGGTGACCCGGGACTCACTCCCCCGCGACCTGAGACAAACCCTCGGGCCCGGGGGATGTCTGGAGCTGCAGGGTCTGGTGAGGTAAGTGGCTTTTATTTTTTATTTTTATTAGTTAAAATGGCTACAATGGGGGGGTCTACCTGGCAACAGAGGGGGCACTACCTGGCAACAGAGGGGGCACTACCTGGCTAACAAAGGGGGCATCTACCTGGCTAACAAAGGGGGCATCTACCTGGCTACAATGGGGGGGGGGTCTACCTGGCTAACAATGGGGGCATCTACCCGGCTAACAAAGGGGGCATCTACCTGGCTAACAATGGGGGCATCTACCTGGCAACAAAGGGGGGCATCTACCTGGCTAACAATGGGGGCATCGACGTGGCTAACAAAGGGGGCACTACCTGGCAACAAAGGGGGCATCTACCTGGCTAACAAAGGGGGCATCTACCTGGCTACAAATTTGGCTCTACTGGCTAAGAGGGGGCTCTCCTGGCTACAGAGGGGGATCTTACCTGGCACAGAGGGGGCATCTACTTGGCTACAAGGGGCATCTACCTGCCTGTAAGGGGCACTACCTGGGTTATGGGGGGCTACTACCCGGCTATAAGGGCATCTACTGGCTTTCTTTTCCAAGCCCTTATGCAGTTAAAGGGGGAGTGGGTGTGGCTTTTTGAAGGGGCGTGGCACACTGACAAGATGGGCGTGTCCATGCAAATTTTTGCCGCTCCGCGTGCCGCCCTCTACAATCTCCTGCTTTTTCAATTTCAAAAGTTCGCAGCTATGCATATAGCGACTGCTACCTCTGCACCCCCCTATAGTGACTGCTACCTCTGCACCCCCTATAGCGACTGCTACCTCTGCACCCCCTATAGTGACTGCTACCACTGCACCCCTATAGTTACCGCTACCTCTGTACCCCCTATAGCGACTGCTACCTCTGCACCCCCTATAGCGACCGCTACCTCTGTACCCCCTATAGTGACTGCTACCTCTGCACCCCCTATAGTGACCGCTACCTCTGTACCCCCTATAGTGACTGCTACCTCTGCACCCCCTATAGCGACTGCTACCTCTGACCCCCTATAGTGAGTGCTACCTCTGTACCCCCTATAGCAACTATTACCTCTGCACCCCCTATAGTGACTGCTACCTCTGCACCCTATAGTGACTGTTACCTCTGCACACCTATAACCCACTGCTACCTCTGCACCCTCTATAGCGACTGCTACCTCTGCACCCCCTATAGCAACTGCTACCTCTGACCCCCTGTAGTGACTGCTACCTCTGCACCCCCTATAGTGACTGCTACCTTGCCCCACCCTATAGTGACTGTACCTCTGCACCCCTATAGTGACTGCTACCTCTGCACCCCCTATAGTGACTGTTTACCTCTGCACCCCTATAGTTTACAGCTACTCTGCACCCTCTATACGGACTGCTACCCCTGACCCCCTATAGTGACTGCTACCTCTGCACCCCTATAGTGACTGCTACCTCTGCCCCCTGTATGACTGCTACCCTGCACCCTCTATAGTGACTGCTACCCCTGCACCCCCTATAGTGACTGCTACCTCTGCCCCCCATAGTGACTGCTACCCCTGCACCCCCTATAGTGACTGTTACCTCTGCACTCCCTATAAAAGACTGTACCCCTGCACCCTCTATAGCGACGCTACCTTGCAGCCCATATAGTGACTGCTACCTCTGACCCCCCTACAGCGACTGCTACCTCTGCATGGCCTATACCGACTGCTACCTCTGCACCCCCCTATAGTGACTGCTACCGCTGCACCCCCTATAGTGACCGCTACTCTCTGTACCCCCTATAGCGACTAGCTACCATCTGCACCCCCTGTAGCGACCTGCTTACCTCTGCAACCCCTATAGTGACTGCTACCTCTGCACCCCCTATAGTGACTGTTACCTCTGCACCCTCTATAGTGACAGCTACCTCTGCAGCCCCTACAGCGACTGCTATCTCTGCAGCCCCAATAGCAAAGCCCCTGGAACCTCCATCACAGAGGTGCAAAACTGACCCCATGGGATCCGTTCACTATAGACACCCGCCGTGCCCAATGGGGGCCAGGTTCCGCTGTGGTGTCTGTAGTTGACAGGAAACAGCGCAGATGTGAACCTGGACCCGGCCTTTGTATTCTTTGCTTGGAACAAACACAGCCCCGTGTGCAGCGCAATGGTCAAATCTGAAAAAATCTGCAGCAAATTGTAAGAAAGAAAGACTAAGGGACACATGTATGAAGCTCGCCGGGTCGAGGCGCCGTTTTCCGCCAGTTTCCCGGCGGAATCTGCGCCTGATTTATGTCGGGGACGGGCCGCGCTCATACATATCATGAAAAGTCCGCCGCGACTCGCCAGTGTGTTTGGGGCGCAGTGCGGCGCTGCGCCGAAGATTCGCCGTCCGAGGAAGTGCCCTCATACATGCGGGGAAAAGTCCGCCGCGCCTCGCCAGTGTGTGGGGCGCAGTGCGGGACTTAGGCGCCGTGCGGGACTGCGCCGAAAATCAGTTCCGATGCGAGACAGGCTGGAACAGGGAGAAATCATTCCAGATGTCGGTGCGGAGTATAAATCCAAAATCGCCTTTATAAAGGCGTTCAACATTCTCAGGAAAAGAGCTGAAACATTAAAAATAAAAAATTACAATAAAAACAAAAAAATCACTTTTCCAATATCCTAAAGTCAAGAATTAGATATTGGAAATGGCCGGGAAAGACAGTAATTCAAATTCAGAAAGCTATTCTGATTGGTCGGCATAAACCAGCCAATCAGAATAGGAGCGACACTGAACTATTAAAACCTATGGGGCAGGATTGACCAATCAGAATCCACGGCGGGACAGTTCAAAATACTGTAAAAATGCAGAAACGAGCTGATTGGTTGAAGCGGCGGGGCTCGTCCAGCTTAGCCAATCAGAGCCGAGCTATTTTCTCATAGAGTTCATGGGGAATCGAAATTAAAAGAGGCGCCGTAATTTGGACCAATGGGAGAAGCGAGCGACGCTCCTATGGGTTTTCTAATGCAATCTGGTATAAAAGTGTACATGGCTGAAATCAAATTATAACACTACAGAAGTTGTGCCGATGTGTATATAAAAGGAATACTAATATGTGGCTAACGAAATAAAGATTTGAAATCAAGAAAATCATGTTTATTTCTTTATTTTCGTTAGCCAAGGATCAATAGTATGGGTGCAACGAAAATAAAGAAATAAACATGATTTTCTTGATTTCAAATCTTTATTTCGTTAGCCAAATATTATTATTCTTTTTATATACAAATCGGCACAACTTCTGTAGTGTTATCATTTGATTTCAGCCATGTACAACATTTATACCAGATGCATTAGAAAACCCATAGGAGCGTCGCTCGCTCTCCCATTGGTCCAAATTACGGCGCTCTTTTAAATTTCGATTCCCCATAGAACTCTATGAGAAAGCAGCTCGCGCTCTGATTGGCTAAGCTGGACGAGCCCCCGCTGCTTCAACCAATCAGCTCGTTTCTGCCTTTTTACTGTAATTTTGAACTGTCCCCGCCTTTGAATATGATTGGTCCATTTTTCTCCATTGGATAGAATGGGGCCACTGTCGCTCCTATTCTGATTGGTCAATTCTCCTCCATAGCTCTAATGGGACATTGTCGCTCCTATTCTGATTGGCTGGTTTATGCCGACCAATGAGAATAGCTTTACGAATTTGAATTACTGTCTTTCCCGGCAATTCTCTCTATGTCAATTCCCTATGTAGCGCCGGTCTCGGCGACGAACGCGTTGTTCGGGTTTTTTAACTGCTTTATTTTTAAAAGAATGTGTTCTGGTCTTTATCTGATAATGTTTTACACTGAATAAAAATAATTTGTTGATTAACACTTCATGCCGCACGGCGCTGAGCGCCGAGATTTGAGTGCGCTCATCTCTCCATAGAGTATAATGGGAGAAGTAGCTCGCGCTCTGATTGGCTGAGCTAGCCGAGACCCCGCTAGCTCAGCCAATCAGCTCTTTCAGCATTTTTTACTGTAATTTTGAATTATCCCGCTGGGATTTTGATTGGTCAATTCTTCCCCATAGCTTTTAATGGTTCACTGTCGCTCCGATTCTGATTGGCCGGTTTTCTGCCGACCAATGAGAATAGGTTTCAGATTTTGAATTACTGTCCTTTCCCGGCAATTTGCAATAATCATATTTGTTTGATATTGCGCCGTTCTAGAGTTTGGAAAAGTGATGTTTTTTTTTATTATGTGTATTTTTTACATGCAGCTCTCTTCTGACACTGTTTTCCGCCTTTATAAAGGCGATTTTTTCCTATTCATACTCCTGCTGCACGGAGCGGTGCGGCGAGATTTCTGTCGCGATCTTCGATCCGCTTCCTCGCATGTTCGGATCCTGCTTCACTTCACCGCCGCCGGAGGATTTAGACCAAAAAAAACCTGGTCTGCTTGTCGGAGCTGCCGAGTGCCGTGATTTGGCGAGCCGCGATGGTACATGCCTCGGACTATACGAGCGTGCCGCTTCCCGCCCCGGAACGCCTACACCGCACCCCACCGCGCCCACTGCCCGCCCACTGCCCGCCCCTTCATGCAGACCGCAGCCGAAAGTGGCGAACGCTGCGTCCGACAGCGGGATTCGGGCCGGGAGGCGCAGTGTACGCCAGAAAACAGGCGTAAAGCCCGTTCATACATGTCGCCCCTAATTATTTAACGAAGCAATCAGCCACAGGTTACAGTGAGAGGAGGAAGCCGCTTGTGCAATCTGACGAAGTGCTGACTCAGGACGCCGGGTCACAGAGGCTGCAGACGAGGGCGCGGAGTCTGCAAACCTCCCGCACTACCATAGAAGAGGCCGGCTCCGAAGCCTGAATGCACGGGGTGAATGAAAGAGAGAAGAAGGAAGAAGAAAAGAGTCCTCTCCGGGGAGTCCGGATGAAGAGAGCACATGGGCCGGGCACAACCATAGATAGGGACGTCTCTTGCCGCCCAAAACACGTCTCAGGAAAATAAAGCTGCTTGACCCTGTGCTCAGCCTGTGCAGACAGGGGCGGCCGGCGGCAACCTTGGCTCTGGCCTACACCAAACACAAGAGTAGGAAGATGGCATCAAAGTGTCAACCAAGACCATAGAGAGGCTTAAAGGGGTTGTATCATTACATTAAATGGTCTTCAGAATAAGGGGACAGTGAAAACAAGTAACTTTGCAATTGGATGTCATTATGCAAGCTGTCCTTGTTTACACAGGATCCCTTATCTTCTGTTTCTGTATTTACACTGATATCCAGTCCTGGTCGGATCCCTCCTCCTTGCATTTCACTAGCTGAGAGCTCATTTACATTCTGTTCTGGCCCCCTGGTCGGCTGTATTCTCGGAGCTTGCATTCCTGCCTCTCACTCAACCTAAGGGACCGGCACATTTTCACTCTGCACAGCCAGAAGAAACAGAATAACATTGCAGGGCTTCTACAATCAGGAAACAGCACAATTGTGTATCGATCCCTGCCTCTCCTGCATAGAAGGGAGATCTGTGCCGTTCATAGAAAGCTGGATTCAACTGTAACAAATCTCCAGCTGTGAGAGGAGGAGAGTTCAGTTGCTCAGTCTAGATTGAATGCAGCCTGTGGTAAGTATACAGCTCTTACAAAATAAGACTGATAGGGAGAGACACAGTGACAGGTGGACTCAGAGGGGAGGGGGGGAGTCTCGGGAGCCAGCATGAACAGTGAAGGGGGGATGATGTCACCCAGCTGGGAGGGGAAGAAACGCCCCTGCATTTCTAGAGTTGAGAAGCTGAGAGCAGTATGAATCAGCCGAACTAAAGAAGCGATACATCCCCTTTAAATGTGCAGCCCTGTGCAATCACCACCAGAGAGAACCCGTCACATTGAGCTGCCTGAAAACACCGGCCGGGTTCTGTTTAACCCCTTTAAGCCGCAGCCAGTTTTGGCCTTCCTGACACAGCTCCACTCTGACTAACAGACAAGGGCAATGACCAGGAGAACCTCTCTCTGCTAACTCAGGATTCCCGAAATTCTGTGGTAAAACCTGCAACGTGGAAAATCTATATCAAACCATAGGAAAATCTGCAACTTTTGCATTTTATTTATAGATTTTTGCTGTGGATTTTGTGCAGAAAAACTGCAACCAATCCCTGTGTGCGCCCCTATGAGTGCTCCCCGAGCATAATCTGGTACCTGAACATATTCTGAACTCAAACAACACTTTTATACTTTTCTGCTGCTTTTCTTAAAGGGGTTTTACCACAAAGACATTTCATGCCTGGTTTGTCCCGCTTCAGCTATCAGTGTGTTCACAGAGGGGCGTGTATCATTTGTTTAAACTGCATGCGACCCAGCAGGCTTGACATCTCCATGCCTTTCCCCACAGTGTGCTCACTCTAGTCACACCACTGCACGGGTTTGCAGCCGGTTTTTCAGGTGGTTTGCGGTTTTGCAGACCGTCTGAAAAACCGGCCACAAATGAGCACAACAGGCTTTTCTGGAAAACCCGTGCAGCAGTCCCCACGGCACAGGTTTACCGCCCAGCGTTTTTTCCACCCGTGGGTCGCCCGAAAAACATTGTTAATGCATATTCTTCAGCCCGGTTTCTGGGATATGACGGGATATGTGCTTGTCAATAGGAAGGGGGAGGGCTTTTCTTCACTCATCTCAGAGAAAAACCTCCCCCCCCCCCTCCCCGCGGCCGTGGGGATGGCACACAAACCGGACAAATACCGGTCGGATAAACTGAACGGTATTTGTCCATTGCCGTACAAATGGGCCCTTAATGTAAAGATCTATGAGCTACAATGTAGCTGAATGGTTATCACTTCTGACTTTCAGCATAGGGATTCTAGTTTCAAATTCGTGCAGGAACCAAACATGGATTTTTTTCCTCAATGCGCAACGTTATATATACAGGGGGACTTTAAAAATAAAATATTTAAAAAAACCACCTAATTTAAGAAAAAATAAAACAATATTCGCACGTTACTTGTTAAGAAGAAAACATGTTTTGATGGTAGCGTCCCTTTAAAAAAACCAAAATCACTCCCCTTGCAGAGGGAAACCAAAGCCATGATCTGCAGCGTGATACAATGCAGCAAAACCAGATTCCACTGTGAAAATGGTCAAGTGTTATTTTACAGCATTTCTGCACAGTTGCAGGAGACGTTCACAATTCGCCATTTTCTGGCTACAAGCGACGGAGGGGCCGACCCGCCTGCAAAGCGCTGTCACTTATGGCTATTTGGGGAGCCCCAGATTACAGTGATACAAAATCCACAAGAAATCGGGAGGCTTAAAATCTCAATTCACAAGGCTTTGGTGCCTTCCTATGATGGTGGATAAAACCTGGAAGTGGAAACTGTGGGCAGCAGCGCCCCCTATACCTGCAGGCGGTCACTGCCAGGAAGCACGACGCTACTTTGTATCCTCCACTTACTACAACAGCCACATGGGCATGAAATTAAGGTAACTGGGCAACAATGTGGCAGCAGGAGCCCCCAGCGTCGCCGCCACTGTGTAATAGTGGTCATATTGGCTGGACCCTGATGGCAGGACGTGCATTGACCCGCAGAGCCCCGTGCGTCTCCAGTTTCTGCATCTCCAAAGAGGGACTTTTCTTTTGGCTCCTCCGGTTCCTCCTTTTTCCGGATGACGGGTCTATGTGAACCGACACATTGCGCAACAGAGCGACGCACGACAAGCGCTACCCCAGCAGTGTCAGGTCAGCGGATTTCCTGGAGGATGTTATAAAGTTCTGCATCATAACCTTGGAGGTGCAGACCCATTCCATAGACCCCGCTGATGAGGATGCAGTGGCTGCTCCTAGTACAATATCCCCACTGTGATACGTCCCCTTTATAGGAGCACTCCGGGTAGTTTCTCCCCCTTACTCATTAGAAATTGCTCTTAGGTGCACAGTAGCTCCAGTAACTCTCCTTCCCTGCAGCTGCATACAGCATCTCTGGCTGATGCAACAGTCTCTGTGAGGTCACATGACCTGCTCTCTGATTGGCTGATAGACACTGGGCTTTTGATGCTGAGAGGAAGTCTGTCTCTCTATACATTCCTATAAGACTCTGAACCTCCCATAGGAATGTATAGAGAGATTCACTACTGGGTCACACGACCATGCTGTGTGTTTCATCAACTCGGGGGGGTCATATGACCCAGGGGCAGCAGTGATAAATCCTGTATTCAGCTGCAGGTCACATGACCCAGGGGCAGCAGTGATAAATCCTGTATTCAGCTGCAGGTCACATGACCCAGGGGGGAGCAGTGAGGAATCCTGTATTCAGCTGCAGGTCACATGACCCAATAGTAGCAGTGAGATATTCTGTATTCAGCTGCAGGTCACATGACCCAGGGGCAGCAGTGAGGAATCCTGTATTCAGCTGCAGGTCACATGACCCAGGGGGAGCAGTGAGAAATCCTGTATTCAGCTGTAGGTCACATGACCCAATAGTAGCAGTGAGATATTCTGTATTCAGCTGCAGGTCACATGACCCAGAGGCAGCAGTGAGAAATCCTGTATTCAGCTGCAGGTCACATGACCCAGAGGCAGCAGTGAGAAATCCTGTATTCAGCTGCAGGTCACATGACCCAGAGGCAGCAGTGAGAAATCCTGTATTCAGCTGCAGGTCACATGACCCAGTGGCAGCAGTGAGAAATCCTGTATTCAGCTGCAGGTCACATGATCCAGTGGCAGCAGTGAGGAATCCTGTATTCAGCTGCAGGTCACATGACCCGGGGGCAGCAGTGAGACATCCTGTGTTCAGCTGCAGGTCACATGACCCAGAGGCAGCAGTGAGGAATCCTGTATTCAGCTGCAGGACACATGATCCAGTGGCAGCAGTGAGGAATCCTGTATTCAGCTGCAGGTCACATGACCCGGGGGCAACAGTGAGAAATCCTATATTCAGCTGCAGGTCACATGACCCGGGGGCAACAGTGAGAAATCCTGTATTCAGTTGCAGGTCACATGACCCAGGAGCAGCAGTGAGAAATCCTGTATTCAGCTGCAGGTCATATGACCCAGAGGCAGCAGTGAGAAATCCTGTATTCAGCTGCAGGTCACATGAACCAGTGGTAGCAGTGAGAAATCCTGTATTCAGCTGCAGGTCACATGAACCAGTGGCAGCAGTGAGAAATCCTGTATTCAGCTGCAGGTCACATGAACCAGTGGCAGCAGTGAGAAAACCTGTATTCAGCTGCAGGTCACATGAACCAGTGGCAGCAGTGAGAAAACCTGTATTCAGCTGCAGGTCACATGAACCAGTGGTAGCAGTGAGAAATCCTGTATTCAGCTGCAGGTCACATGAACCAGTGGTAGCAATGAGAAATCCTGTATCCAGCTGCAGGTAAGCAACATTACTGACACTACTGTGCACCAAGGAGCAATTTCTAACAAACTAATGAAAAAACTTGGCGCGGTTCTTCAAGCACTGCCATTCCTTTTATATGCACTTGAATGGAGTGGCGCTGTAGTTCTCTGCATAGTGAATGGACTGGAGTCCACTGTGCAAGAGAAAAAGCCAAAATTACCTCTAGGACCTCAGTACCCTAGTATTCAGACCGACGGGGACCCCACTGATTCGGCACATGCTATAACATTCTGATCACCGGGCTCTGACTTCTGGGATCCCTGTCAGTCATGAATACTAAAGCATTGAGGTCCTAGAGTGTCCCCCCTCCAATCGTGCAGGGATACATGTTAGCAATGTGCTGTCACTTTACAAGAAGAAGTTTCACTATAAAGGAAACACAAGTTATAATTTTAAGGCATTCTAATTTGATAGTATTACGGCGCATGAGGTAACATTCTGATCACGATCAAATTGGAAAACCATTCAATTATAACTTCTCTTTCCTTTATTGTGAATCTTGTAAAGTGACGACATATTACTAAAATATATCACTGTATAATTGATGGGATGAAGCCTTAGGTACCTTAGTATTCAGACCAACAGAGATCCCACTGATTTGGCGCGTGCGGTAACATTCTGATCAGCATCAAATTGGAAAACCATTCAATTATAACTTCTCTTTCCTTCATGGTTATAAAGTGACAGCACATTGCTAAGATATGTCACTGAGTGATAGGGTTAGACTTTAAGACCTCAGTACCTTGTACCTGTAACTGACGGGGATCCCAGAGGTCAGACTCCACTGATCAGAATGTTACAGCACGCGCCTTAATACTATCGCTGTTAAATTGTAACTTATATTTCCTTTGTAATCAAATTCTCATTCAGTAAAGTGACAGCACATTGCTAACCGGTATCACTGTATGACTGGTGGGGTGAGGCTGTAGCACCTCGGTACTTTAGTATCTATGACTGATGGGGGTCCCACGGGTCAGGCCCCACTGATCAGAATGTTACAGCACGTGCCATTATACTAGATAATTGGAACACCTTTAAATTCTAACTTTTCTACAGTGGAAACTGACAACATATTGCTAAGATACATGATCACTGTGGGTTACAGCTCTGGGACCTTCATAATTCCAGAAAATGAAGGGGGCACAGCCAAAGCCGTCTTAAAAGCGTTATGGCCCCCCGGGCAGAGCACTGGAGTGGGCCCGGTCCAAATACAAGACATCACACTAGGTCATGCCTCTAACCACCCCCAAACATACCCATATCATCCCATCACTTATATCTGGGTACCGGCAGCCTGCAGCCTACAAGACTATTTGGCAGGGCAGGGAGCCTTTGGCTCCCTTCTCCACTGTGGGTTTTATTTGTTTGCACATCCTAAAAACACACAAACAGTAAAATAAGCAAAGCAACCAAGGGATTGGGACATACATACCACACATGGGGCCCCTATACTTGTGGGGCCCCTGGGCAACTGCCTAGTGTGCCCAATGGAAAAGATGGCCCTAGTTTAGCACCCTATAACAGCGTTGTCCTGAGAGCTGCAGCCGGCCCTATTCACTTGACTGGGGCTGTGCTGCAGCAGTGAAGGGACACCCCTTGAATCTCAGGATCGGTGGCGGTCCCACAATTTACTAAATTGAGCTCCAAGTGGCTCAACCACTATCCGAGGAGTTAATGTGACCGGCCAGCTGCCGACCCCCCCGCATCACAGCGGTGAGGCCTCCCTAAATAAATCAATGTATTATCTTGCATGTAAATATTTGCTCGGCATACAAACTAGATGCATGCAAAATTAGAAATGTAAACACATATGCTGCGGCGCTACATGCAAATTGTAATTTAACCCTTTCATGACCAAGTGACTCCAAACAAACCCAAAACAACCGAAACGCGATCCATTCCCAGCTATAAGCGCTCAGGCCCATCTCAGGGCGTCAGAATTTTCACAAAAATTTTTCTTAAATTGCAAAACTCGTCCACAGTGTGAGAGAGCTCTCCCCCACGAGCAACGATAGCAGGAAAATGGAGAAAATGCACAAAGTGCTCTCGCTGGAAAAAGCAAACACCAGATCTGCTGCAAACGTCAAGCCGTGAATGTACACAGCAGCGCGCACCCTGCAAAGAGGCAGCAAACGTCACTGCGCCCCCAACAGGCGGCTCCTCTCCAACAAATAATACAGAAAACTTAAGGGAATGGAAAAAGTTCAATTATACAAAACGTATGGAGCGCGAGATTTGGTTTCCAACCATTTACAAACCTTCTTCAAACAGGATGTTGAAATCTAATTCATCTTCGAGGCTGTACTTAGGGTCACAAGTGCCCAGCAGGTCGGGGTGCAGGGCGTGATCGCCGTAGCTCATCTCTATAGCTCTACAGCCCAACACAGCTCCGCGAGGTCAAGGAGACCAGGGGTGCGAGGATCCCCCTCCTAAGACCTAGATCCGAAATGGACTAGAAAACTTTTAATCCTTGGAAAAACAAAGCCTTGCTGCTCCGGGTGCTCATTGGGAGGACGCTGGGTGCAGGCGGTGGTGCAGGATGGACGAGCTCCCGGCAAAGGTATCCGAAAAGTGATGGCTGCGAGACAGCGGCGGATCACTGACAGCAGATCACAAGAGTGTGAAATTGGCAGAAGTACAGAAATAGCTGGTGCCCAACTTCCTGCTCAATACAGACACCTGCTATGGAGGAGGCGTGCTCTGCGGCCACAACTGGGGAAGCGAGCGTGTCAGCAGCCGCTGTCACCGTGACTCTGCCCCTCGGCACAGAACAGGAACAACACTGCTCACCCTGCACAACAGAGCGTCAGGAAGAGCGCGCACCGCCTGCTGCAAGCATAGGGAGACCGGCACGGGGACGCCGGGCACATCACAAAAACAGAGGGAAAACAGCAGGGGGACGCCGGGCACTGACTGGACACAACATATCCAAAAACCAGAGGGAAACCTGCAAGGGGATGCCGGGCACAACATATCCCAAAACCATAGAGAAACCTGCAAGGGGACGCCGGGCACAACATATCCCAAAACCAGAGGGAAACCTGCAAGGGGACGCCGGGCACAACATATCCCAAAATCAGAGGAAAAGGGTCAAGGGGACACCGGGCACAACATATCCCAAAATCAGAGGGAAACCTGCAAGGGGACGCCGGGCACAACATATCCCAAAACCATAGGGAAACCTGCAAGGGGACGCCGGGCACAACATATCCCAAAACCATAGGGAAACCTGCAAGGGGATGCCGGGCACAACATATCCCAAAATCAGAGGGAAACCTGCAAGGGGCTCGCCGGGCACTGACTGGACACAACATATCCCAAAACCAGAGGGAAACCTGCAAGGGGATGCCGGGCACAACATATCCCAAAAACATCGGGAAACCTGCAAGGGGAGGCCGGGCACAACATATCCCAAAATCAGAGGGAAAGGGTCAAGGGGACACTGGGCACAACATATCCCAAACACATAGGGGACCCCGGGCACAACATATCCCAAAATCATAGGGAGACCAGAAAGGGGACACCGGGCACAACATATCCCAAAAACATAGGGGACACCGGGCACAACATATCCAAAAATCAGAGGGTAACCTTCAAGGGGACGCCAGGCAAAACATATCCCAAAATCAGAGGGAAAACTGCAAGGGGACACCGGGCACAACATATCCCAAAATCAAAGGGAAACCTGCGAGGGGACACCGGGCACAAAATATCCAAAAATCATAGGGAAAGCTGCAAGGGGACGCCGGGCACAACATATCCCAAAATCAGAGGAAAAGGGTCAAGGGGACGCCGGGCATGACATATCCCAAAATCATAGGGAGACCGACAAGGGGACGTCGGGCACAACCTATCCCAAAATCATAGGGAGACCAGAAAGGGGACACCGGGCACAACATATCCCAAAAACATAGGGGACGCCGGGCACAACATATCCCAAAATCAGAGGGAAACCTGCGAGGGGACGCCGGGCACAACCTATCCCAAAATCATAAGGAAAGCTGCAAGGGGACGCCGGGCATGACATATCCCAAAATCATAGGGAGACCGACAAGGGGACGCCGGGCACAACCTATCCCAAAATCATAGGGAGACCAGAAAGGGGACGCCGGGCACAACATATCCCAAAATCATAGGGAGACCAGAAAGGGGACGCCGGGCAAAACATATCCCAAAATCAGAAGGAAACCTGCAAGGGGATGCTGGACACTGACCGGGCACAACATATCCCAAAAACATAGGGGACGCCGGGCACAACCTATCCCAAAATCAGAGAGAAAGCAGCAGGGGGACGCCGGGCACAACATATCCAAAAATCATAGGAAAAGCAGCAAGGGGACGCCGGGCACAACATATCCCAACATCAGAGGAAAAGGGTCAAGGGGACGCCGGGCACAACATATCCCAAAACCATAGAGAAACCTGCAAGGGGATGCCGGGCACAACATATCCCAAAATCAGAGGGAAAGGGTCAAGGGGACTCTGGGCACAACATATCCCAAAATCATAGGGAGACCAGAAAGGGGACACCGGGCACAACATATCCCAAAAACATAGGGGACGCCGGGCACAACATATCCCAAAATCAGAGGGAAACCTGCAAGGGGATGCTGGACACTGACCGGGCACAACATATCCCAAAAACATAGGGGACGCCGGGCACAACATATCCCAAAATCAGAGTGAAAGCAGCAAGGGGACGCCGGGCACTGACTGGGCAAAACATATCCCAAAACCATAGAGAGAGCTACAGGGAGCTGCCGGGCACTGACAACTTATCCAAGAATGAACCAAACATCACAAAACCATAGGGAAACCTGCAAGGGGACGCCGGGCACTGACCGGACACAACATTCGGTGGTGGAGGTATAGCCAAGAATGAACGAAACATCGTGAAACACAAGGAAATCTGCGTGGGGACTGCGGTCACTGACTTGCCATAGTGGATATACAGCCGTGTGCTCGTACTGTCCATGGGTAATGCAGGTCTCACTGAAAGACACAGAGAAGCAGGAGTAGAAAATGGAAACATAAGCTTTTTATTCCCGTCCCAGGCACCGGTGAGAGGCGCGTCCATCCCTGCAGGGCCACGTAAGGGCGCTCTCCATCCAGGCCAATAAAGATATAAATTTGCAGAATAGAAGTAAATTGTGAACCGTATCCGACGCTGCATCCACATTATAACATCTGCAAATCAAGAACGACAGAACTACTGACACACATATAAACCGCATTACTGCTCTCTTCTATACAGATATAATATAAAGGTCTACAGTGCACATTTTGATCAGATTTTGTATGCCCCCCCCTAACACGTCACGGTAACCTTATCGGGCGAGTCTTGTTCACATCAGTGTCAGACAGTTCCCTTTGGAATCTCAGTCCCAAAGTGAAAACGACAGACCCCGCTGTAGCCAGAGTGGTCCAATGGGCGCCATTGTTGTCCGTTGTAAAACGCGCCCTGTTCCGCCTCTGCAATGGAGGTTTAGGATGGGACCTGCGAGGCAGATGTGAGCCAGGCCTAACTAAGCCCTCTCTGGTGCCACAGGCTCGGTCTGCACTGACTATAAGGAGCGGAGTGCTGGCACTCTCTGCATAGTGCAGAGGTGGCTGCCTCCATCCCGGACGTGCACTCCACCCACCTGACTGCTCGAGGTAGTAAATGGGTGAACACAATGGGCCACATGTAGGAAAGCTTTCATACATGTGGCCCAATATGATCAAAATGTGCACCAAAGACCTATATTTTATACAAAGGATAGTGGGAGTGCATTCACATGTTCACTATGCACTGCTGCAATATTTTATTTGGAGAGTTGCATTGTGCCCCCGCAGTCTGCACATAGGTTAAGCTATAGCAAAGCAGCCACTGGGGCGCAGAGGTTTAGGGGGCGTCACTGAGGTGCAAGAACATTGTGCTTGGAATAACAAGTCTGCCCTGCAGCTCTTCTATGTTGGTTCTTGGATTCACTGTAGTTTTATGTGTATCCTTAAAGGGGTTTTGCCACAAAGTAAAATTGACGTGGGAAGCTTGCAAATTAAATAATAAACATTTTCATCATTCATTGTTATTTAAAATTCTGGACCATTTTTGTTTTAGCTGCCCTTTTAGTGATCCATTGTTTTCCAGGGGATACGACCTGGGCTGTGAGCTCCTCAGTCCTGGTCGCACATGCTCAGACATCACCTCTCCTCTCAGGCAGCTACTGAGTGTTCAAACCCCAGGTGCTGTCATTCTGCTCCTGTCCTCTGGACTCCTTAATAATTAGTCAAACAGTGCAAATAAATAAAAAAAGAAACCTCAATCAGGTCTGTGCATTGATAAAGAAAAAAAAATCCACCGGTTTGGTTCCTGCAGGGATTTGAACCTAGGACCCTTGTGTCGGGAGGTAAAAAGCATTACCTCTAAGCTACAGTGTAGCTTCTGGTATCTCTGTCGTTAAACAGACCTTTCTTTGACTACAGAGAGGAAAGGCCTGCTGGTCACATGATCTGCAATTCAAACAAATCACACACGCCCCCTTCTGAGCACACAGAGCTGAAGAGCTGGATGCAGGAGGTAGGAAATGAGATCGTGGCAAAACCCCTTTAATTATTGCTACTTCTGCTGCTGTTTGCTTCCCCCCTTTAGGTGTTGGGGCCCAGTCTCCACTTGCTGTGGGGCCCTATGAATTCCAGTTACGCCCCTGAGCGTGCACCAGTTTCTATAGCAGCTGCAAAGAGGCGGCTAAATGTATTTTATTTTTTGCACCCTACAACATAAGTAACAACGGCCCGACCCCAGCGATGCGGCTGCACTGAACGTAGAGCACCATAGCCTCTGACAACGTGCGGCGAGCTCAGGAGACCCGCAGGGCACCAGCTGTGTCTGCGCAACGGTCGCCAAAAGAAGGAGCGAGCCGCCCCCACGGGATCTGAATTATTCATGTATCGAGGGTCCATTGCCGAACATGGCTGCCAGGAGCCGTCCCACAATACAGGCCCCGAGCACAGGGACAAACAAAACGATAACAGGGTCATATCAGGGGAAGTAAACAACTGGCGCGCTGGCTCGGTGGATATATAAGGTGTGATAGGCTGTCTGCACACATATCCCTCATTGCTGGCTTGGTAGGTGTATAAGGTGTGATAGGCTGTCTGCACACATATCCCTGATTGCTGGATTGGTGGGTATATAAGGTGTGATAGGCTGTCTGCATACATAACCCTCATTGCTGGCTTGGTGGGTATATAAGGTGTGATAGGCTGTCTGCATACATAACCCTCATTCCTGGCTTGGTGGGTATATAAGGTGTGATAGGCTGTCTGCACACATATCCCTCATTGCTGGCTTGGTGGGTATATAAGGTGTGATAGGCTGTCTGCACACATATCCCTCATTGCTGGCTTGGTGGGTATATAGGGTGTGATAGGCTGTCTGCACACATATCCTTCTGTGCTGGCTTGGTGGGTATATATGATTTTGATAGTCTGTCTGTACACATATTCTTTGTTGCTGGCTTGGTGGGTACATAAGGTGTGATAGGCTGTCTGCACACATATCCCTCATTGCTGGCATTGTGGGTATATAAGGTGTGATAGGTTGTCTGTACACATATCCCTCATTGCTGGCTTGGTGGGTATATAAGGTGTGATAGGCTGTTGCACACATATCCCTCATTGCTGGCTTGGTGGGTATATAAGGTGTGATAGGCTGTCTGCACACATATCCTTTGATGCTGGCTTGGTGGGTACATAAGGTGTGATAGGCTGTCTGCACACATATCCTTTGATGCTGGCTTGGTGGATATATAAGGTGTGATAGGCTGTCTGCACACATATCCCTCATTGCTGGCTTGGTGGGTATATAAGGTGTGATAGGCTGTCTGCACACATATCCCTCATTGCTGGCTTGGTGGGTATATACGGTGTGATAGGCTGTCTGCACACATATCCCTCATTGCTGGCTTGGTGGGTATATAAGGTGTGATAGGCTGTCTGCACACATATACTCCGTTGCTGGCTTGGTGGATATATAAGGTGTGATAGGCTGTCTGCACACATATCCTTCATTGCTGGTTTGGTGGGTATATAAGGTGTGATAGGCTGTCTGCACACATATCCTTTGATGCTGGCTTGGTGGGTATATAAGGTGTGATAGGCTGTCTGCACATATATCCCTCATTGCTGGCTTGGTGGGTATATAAGGTGTGATAGGCTGTCTGCACACATATCCCTCATTGCTGGCTTGGTGGGTATATAAGGTGTGATAGGCTGTCTGCACACATATCAATTGTAGCTGGCTTGGTGGGTATATAAGGTGTGATAGGCTGTCTGCACACAGATCCCTCATTGCTGGCTTGGTGGATATATAAGGTGTGAAAGGCTGTCTGCACACATATCCCTCATTGCAGGCTCAGTGGGTATATAAGGTGTGATAGGCTGTCTGCACACATATCCATCTTTTCTGGCTTGGTGGTTATATAAGGTGTGATAGGCTGTCTGCACACATATCCCTCATTGCTGGCTTGGTGGGTATCTAAGGTATGATAGGCTGCCTGCACACATATCCCTCATTGCTGGCTTGGTGGGTGTATAAGGTGTGATAGGTTGTCTGCACACATATCCCTCATTGCTGGCTTGGTGGGTATATAAAATGTGATAGGTTGTCTGCACACATATCCCTCATTGCTGGCTTGGTGGGTCTATAGTGTGTGATAGGCTGTCTGCACACATATCCCTCGTTGCTGGCTTGGTGGGTGTATAGGGTGTGATAGGTTGTCTGCACACACATCCCTCATTGCTGGCTTGGTGGGTATATAGGATGTGATAGGCTGTCTGCACACATATCCCTCACTGCTGGCTTGGTGGGTATATAAGGTGAAATAGGCTGTCTGCACACATATCCCTCAGTGCTGGCTGGGTGGGTATACAAGCTGTGATAGGCTGTCTGCACACATATCCCTCGTTGCTGGCTTGGTGGGTATATTGGGTGTGATAGGTTGTCTGCACACATATCCCTGGTTGCTGGCTTGGTGGGTATATAAGGTGTGATAGGTCGTCTGCACACATATCCCTCATTGCTGGCTTGGTGGGTATATAAGGTGTGATAGGCTGTCTGCACACATATCCCTCATTGCTGGCTTGGTGGGTATATAAGGTGTGATAGGCTGTCTGCACACATATCCCTCATTGCTGGCTTGGTGGGTATATAAGGTATGATAGGCTGTCTGCACACATATCCATCAGTGCTGGCTTGGTGGGTATATAGGGAGTGATAGGTTGTCTGCACACATATTCCTCGTTGATGGCTTGGTGGGTATATAGGGTGTGATAGGCTGTCTGCACACATATCCCTCGTTGCTGGCTTGGTGGGTGTATAGGGTGTGATAGGTGTCTGCACACATATCCCTCATTGCTGGCTTGGTGGGTATATAAGGTGTGATAGGTTGTCTGCACACATATCCCTTACTGCTGGCTTGGTGGGTATATAGGGTGTGATAGGTTGTCTGCACACATATCCCTCATTGCTGGCTTGGTGGGTATATAAGGTGTGATAGGCTGCCTGCACACACATCTCTCATTGCTGGATTGGTGGGTGTATAGGGTGTGATAGGCTGTCTGCACACATATACCTCACTGCTGGCTTGGTGGGTATATAAGGTGTGATAGGCTGTCTGCACACATATCCCTCATTGCTGGCTTGGTGGGTATATAAGCTGTGATAGGCTTTCTGCACACATATCCCTCAGTGCGGGCTTGGTGGGCATATACGGTGTGATAGGCTGTCTGCACACATATCCCTGAGTGCTGGCTTGGTGGGTGTATTGGGTGTGATATGTTGTCTGCACACATATCCCTCATTGCTGGCTTGGTGGGTATATAAGGTCTGATAGGCTGTCTGCACACATATCCCTCATTGCTGGCTTGGTGGGTATATAAGGTGTGAGGCTGCCTGCACACACATCTCTCATTGCTGGATTGGTGGGTGTATAGGGTGTGATGGGCTGTCTGCACACATATCACTTGTAGCTGGCTTGGTGGGTATATAAGGTGTGATAGGCTGTCTGCACACATATCCCTCATTGCTGGCTTGGTGGGTATATAAGGTGTGATAGGCTGTCTGCACACATATCACTTGTAGCTGGCTTGGTGGGTATATAAGGTGTGATAGGCTGTCTGCACACATATCCCTCATTGCTGGCTTGGTGGGTATATAAGGTGTGATAGGCTGTCTGCACACATATCCCTCATTGCTGGCTTGGTGAGTATATAAGGAGTGATAGGCTGTCTGCACACAGATCCCTCATTGCTGGCTTGGTTGGTATATAAGGTGTGATAGGCTGTCTGCACACATATCCCTCATTGCTGGCTTGGTGGTATATAAGGAGTGATAGGCTGTCTGCACACAGATCCTCATTGCTGGCTCGGTGGTATATAAGTGTGATAGGCTGTCTGACACATATCCCTCCATTGCTGGCTTGGTGGGTATTATAGGGTGTGATAGGCTGTCTGCACACAAATCACTGTAGCTGGCTTGGTGGGTATTATAGGTGTGATAGGCTGTCTGCACCATATCTCTCTTTGCTGGCTTGGTTGGTATATAAGGTGTGATAGGCTGTCTGCACACACATCCCTCATTGCTGGCTTGGTGGGTATATAAGGTGTGATAGGCTGTCTGCACACATATCCCTTAGTGCTGGCTTGGTGGGTATATAAGGTGTGATAGGCTGTCTGCACACATATCCCTCATTGCTGGCTTGGTGGGTATATAAGGTGTGATAGGCTGTCTGCACACATATCCCTGGTTGCTGGCTTGGTGGGTATATAAGGTGTGATAGGCTGTCTGCACACAGATCCCTCATTGCTGGCTTGGTGGGTATATAAGGTGTGATAGGCTGTCTGCACACATATCCCTCATTGCTGGCTTGGTGGGTATATAAGGTGTGATAGGCTGTCTGCACACACATCTCTCATTGCTGGCTTGGTGGGTATATAAGGTGTGATAGGCTGTCTGCACACATATCTCTCATAGCTGGCTTGGTGGGTATATAAGGTGTGATAGGCTGCCTGCACACACATCTCTCATTGCTGGCTTGGTGGGTGTATAGGGTGTGATAGGCTGTCTGCACACATATCCCTCGTTGCTGGCTTGGTGGGTATATAAGGTGTGATAGGCTGTCTGCACACATATCCCTCGTTGCTGGCTTGGTGGGTATATAAGGTGTGATAGGCTGTCTGCACACATATCCCTCGTTGCTGGCTTGGTGGGTATATAAGGTGTGATAGGCTGTCTGCACACATATCCCTCATTGCTGGCTTGGTGGGTATATAAGGTGTGATAGGCTGTCTGCACACATATCCCTCATTGCTGGCTTGGTGGGTATATAAGATGTGATAGGCTGTCTGCACACAGATCCCTCATTGCTGGCTTGGTGGGTATATAAGGTGTGATAGGCTGTCTGCACACATATCCCTCGTTGCTGGCTTGGTGGGTATATAAGGTGTGATAGGCTGTCTGCACACATCCTTCATTGCTGGCTTGGTGGGTGTATAGGGTGTGATAGGTTGTCTGCACACATATCTCTCATTGCTGTTATTTATCAAAGTTAAGATGATACCTGTAACAAACTACCTGGACTGCGCTGCACACGGCGGTCACAATAATATGGCTCCACTGTTTAATTATTGGAAGCCTGCGGAGAGCTGGGTCCTGCCCGATCACCATGGGCGGCTGCTCCAAGTGCATTAGTTATCATAGATCTATCTCTGACTCCCTTCTCCACTGTATCTGGCGGTTCTGAAAGTTTCGGAGGACGTAGGCAGCGCCTCAGAGTCAATGAGACTCATGCTCATCCATCAAGACCCCTCCTCTGACCAGAGGTGAAATCAATGTCCTGTCCGGTGATGGATAAAGTGCAGGAAGCAGCGGAGTCCTCCCCCTCCCCCGAGCCTTCCTCTGCTCCCAGACTGGGATATGGGGATCCCCAGCAGTCCCCCCTGTCACATGTTCGGGCGGTCGGGGTCACGCGCCGGCCGCAGCAGTTATGCCGCGTTATCTTCTGACCGGGCAAAATGAAGACGAATAACTACAAGATCCATTTATCCCCGAGCTCCAGAGACAAACGATGGTGAAGCCGCCGCGGGGACTGACGCCGCCGCCTCGTGCTATCTGCACACATGTGCTGATGACAGGACGAGGCCGGAGCTGGCTCCAATCTCAATGAACTCCGTCAGGTCACTGAGTAATGAGGCTCCAGTGACATCGGACGGAAAAGTTCATCTCAAGAATTTCATGTCTGGTCGGGGACTACTGATCCCACATTTATCCCGTGTATGACGGCGAGAGCAGACAACGCAGACGCGTCACAGAAACCCCCTGCAGAGCCCAGCAAGGCACAATGGAGAGGAAGATGCCTGCATAGAAAACCTGCTGCAAATCCTGCGCTTCCACCTCCGGGACCCGGAAAGTGTCGCCTCAGGGCTCTGATTGGTGGCTATGAGCTCTGATTGGTTGCTGTGGGCTCTGATTGGTTGCTATGGGCTCTGATTGGTGGCTATGGGCTCTGAATGGTGGCTATGAGCTCTGATTGGTCAACATGGACTCTGATTGGTGGCTATGGGCTCTAATTGGTGGCTATGGGCTCTGGTGGCTATGGGCTCTGATTGGTGGCTATGGGCTCTGATGTTGGTGGCTTGCGGGCATGTCTGATTGGTGGCTATGGGCTGTCTTGATTATTGGGCTATGGGCTCTGATTGGTTGCTATGGGCTCTGATTGGTGGTGCTGGGTCTGATTGGTGGCTATGGGCTGCTGGATTGCTGGCTGCGGGCTCTGATTGGTCTCTATGGGCTTTGACTGGTTGCTATGGGCTCTGATTGGTCGAGCTTTATGGCTCTGATTGGTGGCTAAGGGCTCTGATTGGTTGCTATGGCTCTGATTGGTCTCTAAGGGCTCTGATTGATTGCTATGGGCTCTGATTGATTGCTATGAACTGTGATTGATTACTATGGGCTCTGATTGGTTTCTATGGGCTCTGATTGGTGGCTATGGGCTCTGGTTGCTGTGGGCTCTGATTGCTATGAGCTCTGATTGGTTGCTATGAGCTCTGATTGGTTGCTATGGGCTCTGATTGGTGGCTATGGGCTCTGGTTGCTATGGGCTCTGGTTGCTATGAGCTCTGGTTGCTATGGGCTCTGATTGGTTGCTAAAGACTCTGATTGGTTGCTATGAGCTCTGATTGGTTTCTATGGGCTCGGATTGGTGGCTATGAGCTCTGGTTTCTATGGGCTCTGATTGGTCGCTATGGGTTCTGATTGGTTGCTACGAGCTCTGTCTGGTGTCTATGGGCTCTGTTTGGTTGGTTTGGGCTTTGGTTGCTTTGGGTTCTCATTGGTTGCTATGGGCTCTGATTGGTTTCTATGAGCTCTGATTGGTGGCTATGGGTTCTGATTGGATGCTCTGGGCTCTGATTGCTTGCTATGGGCTCTGATTGCTTGCTATGGGCTCTGATTGGTTGCTATGGGCTCTGATTGCTTGCTATGGGCTCTGATTGGTCGCTATGGGCTCTGATTGGTTATGGGCTCTGGTTGCTATGGGCTCTGATTGGTTGCTATGGGCTCTGATTGGTTGCTAAGGGCTCTGATTGGTTATGGGCTCTGATTGGTGGCTATAGGCTCTGATTGGTGGCTATGGGTTCTGATTGGTTGATATATGCTCTGATTGGTTGCTATGTGCTCTGATTGGTGGCTATGGGTTCTGATTGGTGGCTATAGGCTCTGATTGATTGCTATATGCTCTGATTAGTATGGGCTCTGATTGGTTGCTATGGGCTCTGATTGGCTGCAGCATGTGACCACAGAGGTCTGTGATTGGCTGTGGCATCATGTGATCTATAAACATGACATCATCAGTTTGGAGGGACCAGAGGAAAAACACTGGAGCCCAGCGCTAGCAAAGTGGTCATAGAAGAGGTAAGAATGGGGTAATTTATTAAAAGGGCTTTTCTCACTGCAAGGATTCACTTTCAACATGGGGGAAAAGCTAAATAAAGACTTTTACTAAATACATTGCTCTTTTGATATTTCCCTGGTCAGGAGATAAGAGAGATTTTATCTGCTCTTAGTCCACACAGGTTTCTCTAGGTCACTGTCCATATCTCTCTTCCTGATTTGACAGAGAGCAGGGAGTGAGTGACATCACCATGGTCTTTATCTGTAACAAGATTAGAGTGTGACCTTTGATAAGCAATTGTTTTCACTCTTTGGAGCTCTGTAGCTTTGTTTACAGATTTCAGGAGAGCAAACAGCAGGTCCATGCGCTGTGAGGACTGAAAACAATGGCTTTATCCTTAGAATAATTGGTTTGCTCTGGATTGAGCTGTCCCTCCATGGGAAGGTCACTCCCCCTTTCTCCTCTAATCAGATAACAGACATTGGGTGCTTTCACACGGTGCGTTTTTTTGATGTGTGTTTTCTGCAGGAAGCTATTAATGCTGTACATTGCTGAGCAAAAAACACGTCAAAAATGCACCGTGTTAAAACACCCTTATAGACAGGGAACCAGATAACCATAGAAAGCTGTGTGCACTGTGTTTAGAAAAAAGTCTTCAATTACCTGTCCCTACATATCAAAAGCCAATCACTGTAGTGAGGATACCAGGATTTGCGCTGTCTCTGATCGTGGCCGCTGACAGGAGTTTCCGGATATATTGAACAGCCGCCGGGTATGGAGCGGACTCAGCGCATACTAATAATCTTTATTTATATAGCACCAACATAGTCCGCAGCGCTTTACAATTTAGAGGGTATCAGTGCAAACAAAAACAAACATAATACAGAAAGAGCGACTTACAGATCAGACACGAGGTGTGAGGGCCCTGCTCCCAAGAGCTTACAATCTATTAGGGTGTATGGTGAGACGAAGGGTGAGAGGTGCTCAGTTTACACAATGGTGGCCCGTGACCCTGCTTTACACCCTGTCATGCAGTTTGGACAGGCACAAGGGGTAAATATCCGGCCTGGGTTGTGACCCTCAGAAGGTTGGGGCCCTCAGGTGCATAAAATCCCATATGGCCGGTAATGTCCGGAGGATACGTCTCATGCCCACAGCTCGGAAGCGTCCAGGCTCTGATGACTTCACCCAGGGGCGTAGCTATACGGGGTGCAGAGGTAGCAGTCACTACATGGGGTGCAGAGGTAGCAGTCACTACAGGGGGTGCAGAGGTAGCAGTCGCTACAGGGGGTGCAGAGGTAGCGGTCACTATAGGGCGTGCGGAGGTAGCAGTCACTATAGGGGGGTCAGAGGTAGCTGTCACTATAGGGGGTGCAGAGGGAGCGGTCACCATAGGGGGGGCAGAGGTAGCAGTCCCTATAGGGGGTGCAGAGGTAGCAGTCGCTATAGGGGGTGCAGAGGTAGCAGTCACTATAGGGGATGCAGAGGTAGCAGTCGCTATAGGGGGGTCAGAGGTAGCTGTCACTATAGGGGGTGCAGAGGTAGCAGTCACTATAGGGGGTCAGAGGTAGCAGTCACTATAGGGGGTGCAGAGGTTGCAGTCTCTGTAGGGGGTGCAGAGGTAGCAGTCACTATAGGGGGTGCAGAGGTAGCAGTCACTATAGGGGGTGCAGAGGTAGCAGTCACTATAGGGGGTGCAGAGGTAGCAGTCACTATAGTGGGTGCAGAGGTAGTCACTATAGTGGGTGCAGAGGTAACAGTCACTATAGTGGGTGCAGAGGTAGCAGTCACTATAGGGGGTGCAGAGGTAGCAGTCACTATAGGGGGTGCAGAGGTAGCAGTCACTATAGGGGGGTGCAGAGGTAGCGGTCCCTATAGGGGGTGCAGAGGTAGCGGTCCCTATAGGGGGTGCAGAGGTAGCGGTCACTATAGGGGGTGCAGAGGTAGCAGTCGATATAAGGAGTGCAGAGGTAGCAGTCACTATAGGGGGGTGCAGAGGTAGCAGTCACTATAGGGGGTGCAGAGTTAGCAGTCACTATAGGGGGTGCAGAGGTAGCAGTCACTATAGGGGGTGCAGAGGTAGCAGTCGCTATAGGGGGTGCAGAGGTAGCAGTCACTATAGGGGGGTGCAGAGGTAGCGGTCGCTATAGGGGGTGCAGAGGTAGCAGTCGTTATAGGGGGTGCATAGGTAGCGGTCACTATAGGGGGTGCAGAGGTAGCAGTCGTTATACGGAGTGCAGAGGTAACAGTCACTATAGAGGGTGCAGAGGTAACAGTCACTATAGGGGGCGCAGAGGTAGCAGTCACTATAGGGGGTGCAGAGGTAGCAGTCACTATAGGGGGCGCAGAGGTAGCAGTCACTATAGGGGGTGCAGAGGTAGCAGTCGCTATAGGGGGTGCAGAGGTAGCAGTCGCTATAGGGGGTGCAGAGGTAGCAGTCGCTATAGGGGGTGCAGAGGTAGCAGTCGCTATAGGGGGTGCAGAGGTAGCAGTCGCTATAGGGGGTGCAGAGGTAGCAGTCAGTATAGGCCGTGCAGAGGTAGCAGTCGCTATAGGGGGTGCAGAGGTAGCAGTCGCTATAGGGGGTGCAGAGGTAGCAGTCGCTATAGGGGGTGCATAGGTAGCAGTCTCTATAGGGGGCGCAGAGGTAGCAGTCGCTATAGCGGGTGCAGAGGTAGCGGTCGCTATAGGGGGCGCAGAGGTAGCGGTCGCTATAGGGGGAGCAGAGGTAGCGGTCGCTATAGGGGGGCGCAGAGGTAGCGGTCGCTATAGGGGGCGCAGAGGTAGCGGTCGCTATAGGGGGCGCAGAGGTAGCGGTCGCTATAGGGGGTGCAGAGGTAGCAGTCACTATAGTGGTTGTAGAGGCAGCAGTCACTACCGGGCCATGCAGCCTGAGGGGGCCCAAAAGCCCTCCTGCCACATAGGGAGACACCAGCATTGTCAGTGGCACATGGTAGCTGGGGGCCCATTTCACTTTTTGCACTGGGCCCCAGAGCTTTAAGTTACGCCTCTGACTTCACCCGTAATATTCCGGCCCCCCTCAGAGTCCGGCGTACGGTGACGGCTGCAGCCTCGTCTGTGGCTTTACACCCCCCACCCCCCCACCCCCCTCCGGGAGCAGCAGCGTCGGGGGCCCGGCCTTTAAATGCTGCTTTCATCTCCCGTGTTTGGTTAAGCTTTCAATGAGCGCAGTGTTTCCCCCCCAAACCCACAACATGGCCTGGAAAAGCGGCGTCGGCGTCGGTGAGCAGCGCAGGCGCGAGCTCCGCCGCGCACAATCACTCACTTCACTGCACGTAAGGGAACATGAAATCCCGAGACTGAAGTGAGTCACTCGGGGGTCTTGGCAGCGGCGCAGGATTCCACGGCCATGATAACCAGCAATAGGGAGCCCAGGGCTGCGAAATCTGCTGAATTGGGCATTGTCTCACCCTGTCGGGGGGAATGTGCAAACTGTGCCCTTCTGAGAGTGACCTCAGCAGCGCTCCCCACTGGATGACCACACAGCGCGCCGACGTCACCCGCCCGGATCGCCAAATATTTGCTCGGAATGAACAGTTAAACTAATTGGTGATCTCATCGACTTTCTTTTCATCCCTCACCTGAAATTCTGCTCTTAGATCTCAAGCCCACTGGACTGGAACGTAGGTCAGCGCCGCCCTAGTGTCAACTAGAGGAAAAGCATCAATGGTCACCGTCCACTGAGGTGCAGTTATGTCATCGCAAAGACTCCAGCTTAAAGGGGAACTCCCACCACATTGATTGGAGGCAAAGGTAAAAAAAGACTATTACCAAATACATTGCTGTTCTGATTCTGCTTCATTTCAAAGTTAGAGTAGTTAGACCCTGAACAGGAAAGGAGACCCTGAAGCTGTAGAACCACCCACAGCCTGAACAGGAAGTGGGAGACTGAAGATGTAGAACCACCCACAGCCTCAACAGGAAATGAGACCCTGGAGCTGTAGGACCACCCACATCCTTAACAGAAAATAAAAACCTGACGCTGTAGAACCACCCACAGCCTGAACATGAAATAGAAGACTGAAGCTGTAGAACCGCCCATGACCTGAACATGAAGTGGGAGACTGAAGCTGTAGGACCACCCACAGCCTTAACAGAAAATAAAAAGCTGACGCTGTAGAACCACCCACAGCCTGAACAGGAAGTAGAAGCTTGAAGATGTAGAACCACCCACAGCCTGAAAAAGAAATGGGAGACCGAAGCTATAGAACTGCCCACAGCCTGAATAGGAAGTAGGAGCCTGAAGCTGTAGAATCATCCACAGCCTGAACAGGAAGTGGGAAACTGAAGCGTAGAACCGCCCACAGCCTGAACAGGAAGTACGAGCCCGAAGCTGTAGAACCACCCACAGCCTGAACAGGAAGTAGGAGCCCGAAGCTGTAGAACCACCCACAGCCTCAACAAGAAATGAGACCCTGAAGCTGTAGGACCACCCACAGCCTGATCAAGAGGTGGGAGACTGAATCTGTAGAACCACCAACAGCCTGAACAGGAAGTGGGAGACTGAAGATGTAGAACCACCCACAGCCTCAACAGAAAATGAGACCCTGGAGCTGTAGAACCACCCACAGCCTGAACATGAAATAGAAGACTGAAGCTGTAGAACTGCCCATGGCCTGAACATGAAGTGGGAGACTGAAGCTGTAGGACCACCCACAGCCTTAACAGAAAATAAAAAGCTGACGCTGTAGAACCACCCACAGCCTGAACAGGAAGTAGGAGCTTGAAGATGTAGAACCGCCCACAGCCTGAAAAGAAATGGGAGACCGAAGCTATAGAACTGCCCACAGCCTGAACAGGAAGTAGGAGACTGAAGCTGTAGAAACCATCCACAGCCTAAACAGGAAATAGGAGACTGAAGCTGCAGAACTGCCCACAACTTGAGCAGGAAGTGGGAAACTGAAGCTGTAGAACCGCCCACAGCCTGAACAGGAAGTACGAGCCCGAAGCTGTAGAACACCCAAGCCTGAACAGGAAGTAGGAGCCCGAAGCTGTAGAACCACCCACAGCCTCAACAAGAAATGAGACCCTGAAGCTGTAGGACCACCCACAGCCTGATCAAGAGGTGGGAGACTGAATCTGTAGAACCACCAACAGCCTGGACAGGAAATGGGAGCCTGAAGCTGTAGCACCGCCCAAAGCATAAACGGGAAGTGGGAGCCTGAAAATGTAGAACCACCGACAACCTGTGCAGGAAGTAGGCGACTGAAGCTGTAGAACTATCCACAACCTGTGCAGGAAGTAGGCGACTGAAGCTGGCTGTGGAGAGCAGGCTCTGTGAGAACACCCCTCCCACTGCATCGTTAGTTGGAGTCTAAGGTCGTCCAGACAGGGGGGGGGGGGAGGGATTTAAAAAGGATGTGTTTTATACCTATAATTCTTGTGCTTCTTTCTGACTCCTGATTGTCAGTGAGGATTGCTGGATGGAGACGAGAGGCTGAGGGAGGTGTTACCAGCACGATCTGTGAGAGGCCCGTGTTATACACCCCCCCCTCCCAGTGCAGAAACAGGTGGACCCATTGTCCCTTCATGTATTGCTCTTGTCATTGCCCTGCGGTGTAGTCTGTTTAAGCCTTTCCAGAGAATGAAAGAGCCATCATCCTGTCATTACCTACTATCTATAATCAGACTATTACGCTGGGTAGAAGGGGTCTGTGCACATTAGTACATAGGGATGACATTTGGGGAGGGGGGTATAACATCGTCCACAATAAAGCTTCCTATCGCTGTGTCTGCTCCAGGACCCTGCTAAGGGATCATTTGACACGAAGCCATCATAAAGGAAGCGCAAAGACAAACATCTTGAGTTGTGTGAGGACCCGGAAGCTTGTCCAGCCCTTCACGAGGGTCAGTGGTACTTTTATATGAGTCGTCTATACTGGGATTGTTGCTCCTCACATGGTTTAGGCTGTTACAGCTTAAAGGGGTTTTCTCACCATGCATTTTCCCAGAGCCACAGCCAAATTTAGACTCACACTTCTTGGTTAGGCTGTGGGTGGATGTACACCTTCAGGCTCCCCCTTTCCCGAACCCGCCTGTGGGAGTTTCGTCTCAGGGTCTATTCTATTCATTGTGGGGGTTCTACGCCTCAGGGCCCCCTACTTCCCCCTTTTTTGCTGTGGGTATTCTACATCTTCGGCTCCCACTTCCTGTTCAGGCTGTGGGCGGTTCTACAGCCTCAGGCTCCACTTCCAGTTCAGGCTGTGGGCAATTCTACAGCTTCAGCCTCCCACTTCCTGGTCATACTGTGAGTGGTTCTACAGCTTCAGCCTCCCACTTCCTGGTCATACTGTGGGTGGTTTACGTTAGGTCCCCCTTTTCAGGCTTGGGCAGTTCTACAAATTCAGGTCCCCCTTCTTGTTTAGGCTTTTGGGGGGTTTACAGCTTAGGTTCCTCCTCCTGTTAGGCGTGGGTGGTTCTACAGCTTTAGTTCCCACTTCCGCTAGGCTGTGGGGGTTCTAAACTTCAGGTCCCCCTTCTTGTTCAGGCTGGGGGTGGTTCTACAGTTCAGGTTCCTGCCTCCTGTTCAGGTGGGGGCGTTTCTACACCCTTTGGGCCCATTCCATTTCGGGGATATATTCTACACTTCAGTTTCCCATTTCCCCTGGTAAGCTGGGGTGGTTCTATAGCTCAGACTCTCAAAAATTTTTCGGTGTATACGGTTCTACAGCTTCAGGCTCCCACTTCTTGTTCAGGCTGTGGGTGGTTCTATGGCTTCAGGCTCTCACTTCCTGTTTAGGCTATGAGCATTTCAGGGTTCAGGCTTCTTTTCCTGGCAACCTCGAGGGTTCACAGCTTCAGTCTTTTTTCCCTGTTCAGGCTGGGGGCATTTCTGCTACAGGCTCCCACTTCCTGGCCATTCTGTGGGTGGTTTTACAAGTTTAGGCTGTGGGAAGGTCTATAGCATTGATTGACACAGCTCTGCTATGCTGAGCTATTCCTGTTACACTGTTCGAGGTTTATAAAGTGTAGTACACAAGGTACATGTCAAAAGGGTAACAGTTCTCATTTAGTTAAGAAAAACAAATTTGTTGTGGAGATAAGACCTGCGGGAGTGACGCATATCCCGGACTGTGGAGATTAGAGAGGGCATAGAGGGGTGGGGAGAGGTGGTCGGTAACCAGAGAAACTTGTGTGCTCTTAGGCTCCTTCCACACGACGAGTATCCCCGCGGATTCAAACTAAAATCAAAAGTAAATCCCCCCTTGACCTAAATAAAAAAAAACGTCTTGTTTTTTCCCCGCTATAATTCCACATGTGGAAATCGGCCCAACCCCCATAGACATGAATGGGACTGGGGGAAAAACGACCTAAAATCCACATGAGATTCTCGTTGGAAACCGCATCATCTGACGCGATTAACAACAGCAGAGTCCGACGAGCAAATTTTACTGGACAAACCCTAAGAAGAGGCAACATTTTCTTTCTCTCCTGACCAAAGCAAAATCAACAATGCAATGTATTGGGTAATACTGTTCATTATTTTCCCCTCTTTTTTAAAAAACCCGGTCATTGTAGAAGAAAAACCCTTTTTGACGTTGAATGTGACGGGAGGCGTCGCCCGGTGTCTGCAGCCAATAGTGATCAAATAGTGACCGCAATTACGAGAAACACAAAGAGCCGGATCCCAGATTAACGTAAAAGTCTGTAAATAGTGACGTGCCTAATCCATGGCCGCCCAGCACTTCCCCTGGAACGGCTCATTTAGCCTTAAAACCCTCAGCAAATGCCTGAGGTCCATTAGGTCCATAACCTGCTCCCTCGGTGGACGCCTGAGCCGCGCTGTAATCTGTCAGAGGCTCTGATTAGAACATGCACATCCAGGTTATTAGAAGCTTTTAGGCGCTCGGCGGAGCGTCTAATGTATGTTCTGTGGTCGGCAGAGGTAAATCTGGGGCGGCCCCTTTTTCATGTTTTTTCTCTTTCTTTATTTAACCCTTTTCGGGGGCGGACCCGGATTTGGGGAGCTAAAAATGAACGGGGGGCCTGGTAGGGAAAAAGCAGGACCGCGCAGGCGCGTCCCCCAGAGCGGCCCAGGGCTTAGCTACCTCACAGCACATTATAGTCAATGAGTAGATGGGGTCGCACCTCTGGGACCTCCGCTGATGCCTTCAATGAAGGGGCTGTGGTGCCCAGTGCGGGGACACACACGGGCAACAGGCTGCGGGCACACGGCAGAGACACCGGCTGCAGTCTGATTGAGAATCCGAACGGTATTTTATCGTCTTTGCAATGGTTTGGTTCCTTACCTCCCAACTTTTAGAAATTGCAAAGAGGGACACATCAGCTCACGCCTCCAACCACACCCAAACATGTGACATCACACCAAGACCCGCCTCTAACCACACCCAAACATGTGGATCCCACAAGCCCGCCTCTAACCCCACCAAACATGTGACATCACACCAAGACCCGCCTCTAACCAAACCCAAACATTATCACACCAAACCGCCTCTAAACAAACCCAAAAAAATGTGAGTCCCCCCAAACCCCCCCTCTAAAAACCCCACCCAAAAGTGACATCACACCAAACCCCCCTCTAACCACACCCAAACACATATCACCCCAAGACCCGCCTCCAACCACACCCAAACATGTGACATCACACCCAAAATCCCCCCCCTCCAACCCACCCAAAAACCCCCCCCCCCCCCCCCCCCCCCCCCCTCCCCCCCCCGGACATCACACCCCAAGGACCCGCCCCCAACACACCCCCAAATTGACATCACACCAAGACCCGCCTCCAACCACACCCAAACATGTGACATCACACCAAGACCCGCCCCAACCACACCCCAAAAATGTGACATACACCAAGACCCCC
>JAODAL010012663.1:0-94482 GCA_025379985.1 Phyllomedusa bahiana
TAAATTCTATGGGAGAGCAACAACCCCTTTCATTATTACACCCAAACAAGGCTGGAGAAGCTGAAATTAACATCCACAACAGTCAAATGGATATGTGCTACATCTTAGGCAACACACTTAGGTTATAAAAGTCACAGAAAAAAAGTCACAGACCATTCACTATCCCTGTCTTGTACCACAGCATGACCCTAAACCTGCATCACCCACAAATTAAAAAGTGCCAGAAGGCAGTATGATTGAACCATCATGTTACTTGAACTGGACATTGAATATCCCTGTCCTGGAACGCAGCATGAGCCCCAAACCTGCATGACCCCCAGATTTAAAAAGTGCCGCAAAAAGGAGCCTTTCAACCACCATTTAAGTTTCACTGGACATTGACTATACCTGTCCTGGACCGCAGAATGACCATTAAACCTGTCTGACCCCCAGATTAAAAAGTGCCGGAAAAGGAGTCTGTTATGTCTGTATCTGTTATGTTTCGTATAATACACGGTATTTTTGCACCTTTCAATTCACCTGTGGTGAATATAGAATTGCTGTTTTTAAGATTTACGTAGATGCTGTGTCAATGAACAATGCTGGGTGTGCAAAAGTCAAAAAACACGTAACTGTTATGTTTTGATATAAAAAACGGTATTTTTTGAACCTTTCAATTCACCAGTGGTGAATATAGAATTGCTGTTTTAAGATTTACGTGGATGCTGCGTCAAATGAACAATGCTGGGTGCGCAAAAGTCAAAAAACACGTAACTGTGATGTTTTCGTACGATACACGTTTTTTTTGGCAACAAACAACCTGTGCTGACTACAAGATTGCTGTATTGTAATTTAACTGCAAGGTGGATATATCAACAGTCACAGGTAATGGTAAAATTGAAAAATGAACAACTATCTGAAATGTATACTGATAATAAAAGAGGAGATGTGCATATAACGAAGAGAAAGGCAGTGACTAGAAATGATGTGTATCCAAGATAAGTTCAGCTGCCCAATATCCAGGAAATGTTTCAATAGCAAACTGTTAATAATAAAGATATTCCACTACAATGTCTACACTAAGTCTTGGTGAACTTTATCCAGTGTTCTTTATAGATAGAGCTTGTCTGTGTTCGCCCGCGACCCCCCCCCCCCCCCCCCCCCGCCCCACCCGCCGTGAATTTACAGCGTATATGCTGCTTTAAAATTCTCTAGCTAACTACATAAAATCTTCAAATCTCTAATCTAACTAAATGGAAGGATCACAGCTAGTAGTAGCAGTTTCTCTGTGCAGAAATAGACTAATTTCGCTGAGCTGTTTGGCCACAGGCAGAGCGCAGGTCTGAGGCTGAAACAGGAAACGCTGTTCTATGTAAAACAGTCCATGTGAATTTTTCCAGCCAATCGCAACCATGCACATCCCAGTCATGACGTCGCACACACATCTCACCCTGCTCTATTCTGTAATCTGATTTGCTGGCCGCCAAAATTACAGAAGCGGCGAAAAAAGGCGCGATCTTAATAGATGATGCACAGATTTTAACCTTAATTATCGCATGATCTGGAAATTTCGATCACCATAAAAACCTTGCCGATTTCAACTTTGTCGATAAAAAGCGCTCAATACTACTTGTTAGTATAAAGGGCAATCTGTTAGTAAGCAGGTAATATGGTTAAAATACCATAAAACTCTACTGAGAAAATAGATGTTCTTTAGGACAACAAGGCAAAAATTGCTAGAGTTGTTAGGTTTCAATATACAAAGGTACCAAGCAAACATAAAGATATAACAGAAAAGAAGCAAATCCCAAAAAAAGGTTAAATTCTCCAGCACCAGTGAAAAAGGTAATTAAGATAAAAACATCCTTAAATTCAAAACATTTAAAAATATCAATAACTCTCCATGTTTTCTGACTTGTTTAGAGTGATAGACCTCGCAAGCAAACAGAAGAGAGTAAATGCTATGATAGACTATAGGAAAACCCAAAAGGTGTGTCCAAAAACTATTGAAACAATACTGAAAATCACAATGTTAAATGAAAAGCTAAATAAATCCTAAATAATTAAATAAAATATATATAATATAATCAACAAAAATGTGCTATAATATCCCAACCAAGAACAATATTGAGAATTAAAAATAATAAACTATTATGAGATTGCGGCGTCACATGTTTATGTTAGAACACGGCAATTTAAATATCACATAAGTCAACAGATTGTTGATATATTAGCCAGCCAACTGACTGATATTAAATCGAGATGGGGCTGCATAGTGATACGTACTAAATCTAGAATGTTGGTATAAGCACACATCACTGTATACTCAAATTTTTAACCCTATTTAGAGTTAAAAGGTGTAAGTCTATGGCTGGAAGATACTATGGGGGACATGTTTGAAAAAAGTCTAGATCTAAGAATTTCTTTGTTGCCCATAGCAACCAATCAGAGCTCTACTTTTTCAGAGCACAATATGAAATGAAAGGGGGGCACTGATTGGTTGCTATGGGCAGCAAAGAAAGTCTTAGACCTAGATAGTTTCCATACAAGTGGCCCTATATCTCTAGGTATAATAAGTTTCGGCACTTCCTGTCATTTTGGCGGCCAGCTAATCAACTTAGAGCATAGAGCAGGGTGAGCTGGGTGTGCAACGTCATGACTGTGATGTGTATGGTTGTCATTGGCTGGAAAAATGACATGACCTCGTTTTGCTTAGAACAGCGTTTCCTGCTCTTCATCATTGTGTCAGTGTCTCTCTTTAAGAGGATGTGTGCTAGATCCTTTCATAAGTCAGCCAGGCCACAGTTCTCTTTTCAACAGACAACATGCTTTTAGCTGTGAACTAAACATAGGTAGATTAGAGAATTCATTCTTAGTTAGAAAAGAACTTTTAAAAAGCATCTAGCGCGTACAGCCGCGGGGGGGGGGGGAGGGGTTGCGGGTAACACAGCAGGGGGGGCAGCTTTTGAAAGGAGGTATATTGTGCGCCCAACTCTTTTTTGAACCTGCTTTGAAAGGGCTTTTTTTTTTTTTTTTTTTAACATTTTTGGGGGCCAGCACACCCCCCGCACCTGAAGGGAAAAAGTCCTTTTTTTTTTGTGCACCAAAGTTTTGTTAAAAGACCCCCCTTTGTACTTATTTTAGGATAACAATTTTTAACTAACGCTGTTGTATTTCATTGTGCAAAACCCACCTTTTATTACCGATAATTTTTAAAACAAGTTTTTTTACTTTGGCGCACCCCTTTTTTGTTCAAAGACCCCCCTTTGTACTATATTAGGATACAAAAATTTGCTAGTTTTGCAGGGTATTTTAGGTGAAAAAACCCCCTTTTATTATCCTAACTTTTTTGAATGGGTTTTTTTTTTACTTTGGCGCGCCCTTTTTTGTTCAAAGCCCCACTTTGTACTTATTTATGATACAAAAATTTGCTAGTAATTGCAGGTATATTTCATGGGTGCAAAACCCACTTTTTTAACTGTAAACAAAAAAATACGATTTCAATTTGGGTCAGCCCGTTTTGTTCAAAGAGCCCTTTTGTCTTATATTGGGATACAGAAATTTTGTGTTACTTTTTGGTGTTTTTTCATTGGTGAAAAAATCACCATTTGTTATCCTTAAAATTTTTTTTTAAACAGCTGTTTTCACGTGGTCGGCCTAGTTTTTTTTAAATACAACTTTTGAAAATTTTCTATAAAAAAAAATTTTCAAACTGTTCTCGTTTTGTCTTGCGCAAAAAACACAATTTCTATCCTGTAACTTCTAAAATTTTTATTGCGTGGGTGAATCTCATTTGGCCAGAAAATCACTTGTATGATATTTTTTGAAAACATTAATTCCACCCACTGGCAGTTGTAAATCCCTGGGATGAAAAAAACCTGTTTTTTTTGTTTTTATGGTTCTTCCCCAACGTTTTCCAGGTATTTGCAGAAACAATTCATTTCTAATCCGGTTTGGCTGTAGGAAATTAGAGGGATTTAAGAATGCTGTGATTTGCCGTTTTTTAAATAAAAACTGTTAAAAATTTCCAATTTTCTTCATTTTTATTTTTTAACAGGAGCGAAATGCAGGGGGTAAGCAGCAAAGAGTGTTGTGGACATGGGGGTAGATGTAGGGAGAAGGTGCCCCTTTCCAGTGCGGCGACAACACGCAAGTCATGGATCGTCATTGCAGGACCGTCAGGCCTGTCATCGCTGGTCAGGGGCCCTGAAAAATTCAGTAACGAACAGCGTCCCCCAATCTGCTTCAGGGTTAAATGAAACCCGACCACGTTCTTACCCCCTCAACCCCCAGTCCGGGCCACAAATTCGTCCAGCATCGACAGCACCCTCCAACATGAAGCACCAGCCCTATCTAGAAACCCTTACCGTGGAGGAGTCATTACGAAAAACACACCCGGCTTTCCAAGTAATGTGGATCTTTTGACTTTCCAAGATGAATCAGGCCGGGTCTTGTGTGTTGTGGCCCCAATTGGCGAGTCACCGATTAGTTGCCGTCTACTTCACATTCCTCTTCCAAAAGAAATGGTCCTTTTAAAAAACTTTTAAAAAAAATTATCATTTCTTACTGCAATTTTTTCTCATTCCCAAAATTTTTTTTTTGCGGGTTTTTTGGGTGGGAACTGAAAAAGCACCAAGGTTTCATAAAAAAAAAACTTTCCCTTTTACCCCTTTTATTTTTTGATTTTTCGCTTGTCAAGGGTTTTGGGGGTCAGGTGCTGGAGATACAGCTATAATCATGGTCCTTTGGAACAGAAATGTGGCTTCTAAGGGGCATTTCTCCCTCACAATTTTTTAAAAAGGGGAAAAATCATTTTTATAATTTTTTTTGGGTCATGCCGCTTGAAATGCAGCTTTTTAAACAGGTCCTATTCTAAAAAAAATGTGGTTTCTAACAGACTTTTTGTTCTTCACAATTGTCAAGAGGGGCCAAAGGGGTGATGGTGCGTCAAAAACGGGAATGGGTGGGACCTGTTAAGGGACACATTTTCAAAAAGACTTTTTTTTTGCAAGTCTTTAACATACTAGCAATCCCTTACTGAGAAACCCATTAATACAAAAAAAAAAAAAGAGAAACAAGACATGGGGGGATTCCCCTAAAAAGGGTGTTTGAAAGACTCCTTTTCCGACACTTTTTAATCTGTGGGTCAGACTTTTAAGGGTCTGCGTTTTCCAGGACGGGGATAGTCAAATGTCCCATTTCAAGTAAAATAGGGTTCAAATCATACTTCTTCTGGCACTTTTTAATTTGGGGGGTCATGCAGGTTTAAGGGTCACGCGTGTTTCAAGACGGGGATATAATAGCCCTGTGATTTTTTTCTGTGACTCTTGTTGCCTAATTGTCTTCCCTAAAAAGTAGCAGTATCCATTTTACTGTTTGGTTTTTAATTCCAGCTTCCCAGCCCGTTTGGGTGTAATGAGATGGGCGAATTTCTAAAAAATTTGATTCGTCACTTCGCCGAATTTTCAAAAAATTCGTTTTTTTTCCGAATTACTTCGGCACAATGGGTTAAAAGCAGCTTTTTTCCAGGCTGCACAGAGCCTGCGGGGTGCGTAGAACGTTGGCCATCTTAAATAGCAGGGGGGACTTGGTTTGGTCTTCATACAATGGTGTTTTTAGTATGCACGCGATGACTGCCGCCGCTCTAGAATCGCTTCACTAAAAATTTCCCCCTGGGCTTTTTGAGGCAAAACTGACCAAAAAATAAAGCGGAAGTAGCCTGAAAAGTCATCCCGTGAAACGGGGAAAAAAAAAAAGCGAGAGCTAGGTGGCAACATTAGTGACAGATGTGGAGGTTGGCGGCAGCCACAGCAGCGAGGTCAGGCGTGGCAAAATGACATTCTGGGGGGTGGAAAAACAGAAAGCCACAAGTGGCACAAACTGAGACGGAGGTCAGGGGTGGCAGCAGATTGGGGGCCGGCATGGCAAAAAGACATTCTGGAGGCGCAAAACAGTATTGGGCCACAGAGTGGCACAATGTCAGTGTGGAGGTCAGACAGCCAGCAGAGATCAGGCAGTGGCACAATGACTTTCTGGGGGGGCAAAACGTATTGGGCCACAGGGGGCACAATCACACAGTTGGGGGTCACGGCGGCGCATTTTGAGATCGGGGCAGGGCACAAGACATTCGAGGCGGCTAAACCGTATTAGGCCCACAGAGGGGACAATCACACAGTGTGGAGGTCACGGGGGAGCAGTAGAGATCAGGCGTGGCCAATGACATTCTGGAGGGGCAAAACTATTAGGCCACAAGTGGCACAATCACCAGTGGAGGCACGGCGGCAGATTATGGTCAGGCAGGGCACAATGATTTGGAGGTGGCAAAACAGGGGGAAACCACAGAATGCCACAATGCTGAGAGGGGGGTCACGGCGGCAGCAGCATGAGGTCGGGCAGTCCCAAATGACCAGTGGGAGGCCCGGCGGGAGTCCCAGCAGCAGCATGAGGTCAGAGAGGGGCACAATGACTTTCTGGAGGGGCAAAACAGGGGGGAACCCAAAGAGTGCACAATGACTGAGAGCGGAGGCACGGGGGGCGCAGTATGATTTTCAGGCAGTGGCACAATGACATTCTGAGGTGGAAAAACAGGAGAGTACAGAGTGGCACAATGACTGGAGGGGAGGCACGGCGGCAGCAGCGAGGTACAGGGGCACAATGACATTCTGGAGGCGGCCAAAACGTATTGGGGCCCAAGTGAAAAAGAACAGGTGGAGTCACGACGCAGCAGCATGAGATCAGGAGGGGCAAAAAGACATTCTGGAGGGGGGCAAAACAGTTTTACCCCACAGAGTGGCACAGTGATACAGGGGGGAGGTCACGACAGCAGCAGCAGAGATAGGCAGGGGCACAATGACATTTTGGAGGTGGCAAAAAACAGAATTGGGCCCACAGAGTGGCACAATCACAATTGGGAGGTCACGGCGGCAGCATATGAGACAGGCAGGGGGGGCACAATGACATTCTGGGGCGGTAAGAGTTTAGGCCACAGATTGGCCAAACCCCACAGTGTGGAGGTCCGGCGGGCAGCAGTATGAATCAGGCAGTGGCACAATGACTTTCGGGACGGCTAAACAGTATTAGGCCCGAGTGGCACAATCACAAGTGTGGAGGTCACGGCCCTAGAGATCAGGCAGTGCACAATCTTCTGGGGGTGGAAAAAAAGTTTAGGACAAGTGGCAAAATCACACAGTGTGGAGGTCAGGGCGGCAGCAGTATGAAAATCAGGCAGGGGCACAAGAATTCTGGAGGGGCAAAACAGGAGGAAGCCACAGAATGCCAAAATGACTGAGACGGAGTTCACGGCGGCAGCGCATGGGTCGGGCAGTGGCAAAATGACCAGGTGGGGGCCACGGCAGGAGTCAAAAGCACAGCAGAGGCGAGAGGGCACAATGACATTCTGGAGGGGGCAAAACGGGGGGAAGCCACAGAGTGGACAATGACTGAGGGGGGAGGTCCGGCGGGCAAATGAGGTCAGGCAGGGCACAATGCATTCTGGAGGTGGCAAAACAGGAGGAACTACAGAGTGGCACAATGACGGAGCGGAGCCCGGGCGGCAGCGTATAGACAGGCAGTGGACAATGACATTCTGGAGGCGGCAAAACAGTTTTTGGCCACAGAGTGCCCAAAATGATACAGTGGGAGGTCACGCAGCGCAACATGAACAGGCAGTGGCACAAGACATTCTGGAGGCGGAAAAACATTATTGGGCCACAGAGGGGCACAAGGGTACGTGGGGGTCACGACAGCAGCAGCATGAGATCAGCAGTGGCACAATGACATTCTGGAGGCGGCAAAAATTTGGGCCAAGAGTGGCAAAATCACACAGTTGGAGGTCACGGCGGCACAGTATAGATCAGGCATGGTACAAACATTTGGAGGCGGCTAAACATTTTAGGCCACAGAGGGGCCCAAAATCACACAGTGGGGGGTCCGGCAGCAGCATGAGTAGGCGTGGCACAATGACATTCGGGAGGGGGCAAAACAGTTTAGGCCCACAGAGTGCAAAAACACACGTGTGGAGGTCACGACAGCAGCAGATAAATCAGGCAGGGGACAATGACATTCGGAGGTGGGAAAACGGGAGAAGCCACAGAATGGCACAATGACTGAGAGGGGGTCAGGGGCGGCACAGCATGAGGTCAGGCGTGACAAGAACAGTGTGGGGGACATGGCAGCAGCCACAGCAGCAGCAGGGTAAACAGGGGCACAGGACACAGTTGGATGTCACGGCAAAGCAACAGCACAGCGCTGAGGTCAAAAGGGGGCAAAAAGACAAGTGTTGAGGGGGGTGGCATCGGCGATGCGGCATCAGAAAAGTGGCGAGGCGGTAGTTGAACCCAGACTGACGCCTAAGGATTGGGTGTGGAAATCCTGGCCGATCCACCCCTGATTCATTTTTAAAAAGGCCGTCTTTTTCCACATTTCCCGTGGACAACGGGTTCCCGGGAAAGATGGCCCCCCCCCGCGCTAACACCCCCTCTGATCCACACGACGGGCCCGGCAGGACAGTTCTCCCTGCAACCCGGGAGTTGCCCGGCCACACTCCATTTTGGGTCCCGTGCCAGCGGATCTTAATAGGTGGAAGGTCTGTCCAAGTAGGCCCCAACCCGTTGGTTCGGGGCTGCTCCGGTCCTGGCCCGCTGCTGCTGCTGCTGCTGGCGACTACCCTCCTCCAGGCGGGTGAAGGAAGCGTCATCAGTGACCCAGACTTAGGGTTACTACTGAGGAGCGGGGACTGCTCCTACCCCCCCACCTTCCCCCCGCACCGCGGGCAGTAGAAACGTGGCGGAGGAACCCCCCCGTCAGACCTGTCAGAGGGGGGGACGATCACACATAGGAAAGGGGCCACTGATTAGTAGGATTTCCCCCTGTATTTGAGTCTGTCTTCCCCTCTCAAAACTGGAAAATGGCTCCCTTTTGGACCGGTACGGGGCCAATAGGGGGGAGAGCCAGAAGTTTCCCCCCTGCTGGTTGACTTTCGGCTGTCACTACCAGGAAATAAGCATGCTGCGGGCCATCTGCAAAAGTGCCCCCGGGGCTCCCGCCTCCATTTCCACTGTTTCTGCCACGTGCTTGGGGGCATTGCCTCATCTTTCCCCACTCCTCCACCTCCCCACTGTCCCTCCCCCTCTTTGCACCTGGGTAGAAAATTTCCCTCATTTCACCAACTGCTTCGCTCCAATGTCCTCCCCTCCTCCTCCATTTCATCCCCACCGGATCATTGGCCCGAGATTATCGCCCGTCCCAGTCCCCCCCCCAGACGATTTTTCAGATTTTTGTTCCGGACATGAAGCATGGAATGACTTTATTCATCCCCTATCCCGGCGACTGAAAATAACGTCGCCTCCCGAATGGCCTCAACAAACGGCAGGTGCACGCTGAGCTCCACTGGCTACGCAAAATTACACAGGGGGGTACTTCTGTCGCCTGGGTCATCAAAAAAACTTAATGGCCTTTTTCTGTTCATACAATTGGTTCAACATTGCAGGCGGGAAATTTCCCGCGGGTGGGAAACATGCATATCAGAGTGTGTGGGGGGGGGCCATTTTGCCGCTGAATTTGAGGGGGGGTGTTACGGCTTTTACAATGGATAAAGGATACACAGTTTCCGGCCATTTTCAGAATCTTGAAATCGGGGGAAGACTTAGAACCTTTTTACAACCAATTGAACCGGCGCCTGCAGGGGCCCGGGCCCTCCCCCCTTGTGCCGCGGACACCATGTTCCCCCATTGTCCGTCACCTGGTTCCCATTTGCGTTGGGGCGGAAAGCCACACACGATTTCTTTTGCATGACGCGGACAGTTCCTCCCCCGTGTGACTTCGATCGCCGAGGCAAGCCGGGTGAAATGCGTGACAACCGCTGTGCCCCCAATGGGTTGATGGACATATTGTGGGGGCGAATGGTGGGGTGTGGGGGAGGAGGCGGACATTGGCGCAGGTCAGCGTTTTTACAACGGGAGGAAAAGGCCGTCTCCGTCCAAGTTGTTTGTGCCTGGGCTGGAGCACTTCACCCAGTGGGGGCCCTAAAGGGCATGACTGGCCCTGACCGAGTTCAGCTCCAACACCCCGCTGCCGGCACCCTTTGGGAAAAAACCCATAAGCTCAAGGACTGATCCACCTCTGTTCTACAATTTAGAATGTGGTACGCCTTTTTGGAAAAGAAATTAACTTTAACTCTCCATCTGGTCGGGACAAACCATTAGTTCCGAATGCAGAGTCCACCATTTGGGAAAGGGGGGACTGCAGTACCAACAACGGGGCAGGGGCACGGTCAGCGCTGCACCTTAGGTGGGTTGGCGCATACTTTGTTCTTTTTAATCGCCTCGTGAAAGACGCTGCGCCCGAGAGCGGGAGAGAGCATTGGACCGGGGATGAGTCAAAGAGAAACAGCTCCCTTTTGCAGAGGTGGTGGAGCCTTGCTGGCGCAATGGCATGAGTGCCTGGGGGCTGCGTGGCGTTGCTGCGGCGCAGGAGGGACCACCAATCTGAGCCCGTTTCTCCCCGGCCACCGGGTTTGGGGACGCTGCATGTGTTGACGCAGGGCCCTGGTGCCAACGTTAGCTCCCCGGCCACGCTTCACTTTCTGCTTAAGATTCTCATATACCCCAAACGTCCTCCGGGTCTTAGCAAAGAACTGCCACACCGCCCAGTATGGGTTTTACCCTCAACGCTCCCCCTGAGTGACACTGCCACCGCGCCCTGTGAGCCCCTGTGCCGCTACTCTTGACCTGCGAAGCGGGTTTTTTTTTCCCCCCCGGGGGGGTTGGTCCCGACCCCACACTGCTGCTACCCTGATCCCGGCCACACGCCCACTTGCTGGGTGCGCCGTGCGACACCGCAACTGACGCCCTCTTCTCCTACGATATGAAACCCTTTCATCACCCGGGTCGCAAGGGGGTCGGCTAATCATCATCTATTTGTGTTTCATCGTCACTGCGTCCTCATCACCGGGCTTGGTATGCCAAGGCGACCCCTCCAACTGACCCCCTGCCCCTCTCCACATCTATACTTTGCCCCTACTGCAAGACGCAGGGGAAATTTTTCCCCATTTCTTTTGCTGCCCAAATACTGCTGACTGCTCCCTCAAATTGTTATCCCCGCTTAAGGGCGCTGAGCCCAACCAATATAGATCCGGCTGAGGGAACCGGGTGGAACAGAGGGGGGTGAGGGCAAAATGAGGGCCCCTGCCCTGCTCCCGGGGCCCCTGCCCAACTAAGGTTGTGTTGAGGTTCCACCGACTCTTGGCTGGGGGGTTGTCGAGTATCTGGGGGAAGAGGATAACCCAGTCAACCAATCAAAAAACCCTTTTGGTGCTGAACAACACAGGCCGCTAGATGACGCGGCAGTTTTGGGCCTCACCCAGACTCCCGCTGCGACGTCCCCTTGCTGTGCGCAACCTGGGGCCGTTCCCGGAAAGTTTGTGCCACTGCCACTCGCAGGGCAGAGCCCGCAACTTCTCTGCTGACAAAACGTTTGTTGAAAAAGTACAGACACTGTTTTATGATGATATCTGTATATGTAAATAACACCCGTTTTTTACTCCAAAAGAACCCCTATCAAGCTTGGGTAACCCCCTTTGGATTAAATTGCGCTCCACAAAGGCCAGGAAAAAAATTTTTTGTATGTGTCCCTTTTAAAAAAAAATTTGTTTTACTAAAGTAAAAGCACAAAAAGGCTTAATTAACCTTTGGACAGAAAAGGCTAAGGAAAAATGTAAAAATTTTTTCGTTGAAAAAAAACGGTTTTTTTTTGCAGCACACCCAAAAAAAACGCTTAAAATTTAACCCCCGGAATAAATTGCGCCCCAAAAAAAAAATTTGGGGCACAAAAAATAGTAGCTTTGTAGCGTGTTACAATTGCGTGTTTTCTTGCCACAAAACAAGAGATACAGTTAAATTCCTTTGCTTGTGATTTAGGCACAGGAAAAATTTATAAATTTTTCTTTTAAAAAAAACGGTTTTTGGGGGGCACACACACAAAACAACCTTAATTAAACCCCGGGGTGTAAATTTCGCCAAAGAATTGAGCCGCCAAACTAGTAAAATTTGTACGTGTTACAATTGGTGTTTCTAGCCACACAACAAAGATACAGTTGTAATTAACCCTTTTCTTGTGAATTAGGCTACAGGAAAAATTTATAATTTTGGGTTTTAAAAAGATGGTTTTTTGGGGGCGACACCGCAAAAAACCTTATTAACCCCTGGATGTAAATTGCGCAAAGAAAATTTACACCAAAAATGAAGTGGTTTTTGTATTGTAAAAATGCGTTTCTTTTAAAAAATACAACAGGGAATGGCTTAATCCCACTGGATATTGAATGTTATGCAGGCAGTGGACGCACACTGGATTTCAGATCCAATACCCCAAAAAATTGAAATAGAAAATTAAAGAACATCCAGAAAAAACGAGACCCCCCCCAAAAATCGCTATAAAAAACAAATTTTTCGTAAGAGGATCAGCCGCGGCGCACCTTTCCCTGTGGCACAGTGAAGGGGGTTTAGCTCCCGGCGTGGCCCGGACTTAAATTTTCGGGAGTCACAGAATCCCGCCGGGGCCCGATTGGGGTTCACCTCTGCACATTCTGCAGGCTTTCCCTTCTTCCTCCCGATGCTTTTCCCCATGAGCGCCATGTGCTCGCACCTTTTATCAATCAAAAGACACTTCGTTCACCCGAAGTACCCCAAAGGTCGCTTCGTTCCGAAACCCAAGATTTCCTGAAAATTTTAAACAATTCCCTTCGTTAGAATCGATTCGCCCATCTCTAGGTGCAAGAATGAAGGTGTTGTTCCTCTCCCATACACTTTAATGGTCATCGGCGATGCTCTATTATTGACTATCAGATATCGGCATGATAATTGACGATATCAAATATTGATCCGATGACGATAGTTAACGCAATCGCTCATCACTAATGTTAATATCACAATCAAAATTAGTATTGAAAATTAGAAACCAACATGATTATGATGTCATTCATTCAGAACACAGACATTGGAATAACACATGAATCAGTGTATGTTGATATTAAGACAATATAAATAACACGTAAGCCTGTAGATTGTTTATACATAACCCCAACTACGTACTAAAATTTAAACGAAAAAGGCTGCATATAAAAAAATTTTCTGGATCTGAGGTGTTAGTACAAGCACACATTGATGTGTTATTTACCCTATTCAAAGTAAAGGCAAATATACAGTATCTATGGCTAGAAAATAACAGATCTTTAAGCTTGCTGTGGGTATATATCTCATCTGTCAATTGATAAATATATGTGTTATATGTTGTAATATACTTAAAAAATAATATACCAAGAGAAAGACGATTCGCTGTATTTTTCCCAAAAAGTTGTTTCGTTCCGAATTTATTTGCGACAAATTATGTTGAAAAACGCTATTTTCCCGGGTACAGAAAAGGCCCGATGGCGTTGGAACTTTTGCCTGCAGAAAATATGCATAGGGAGTGTGGTTCATATTGGAACAATGCGTATTCAGTAAGACAAGCAGATAAAAGGCGCCGCTCTTAGAATGCTTCACACTTTACTTATCGGGGGTTATGGGGGCCAAACTACCAATAACTGAAGGGGAATGCAGCCGCGGGAAGTCTGCGACACCCAAAAGAACCGTGCAGAGGGCCAAAAATCCCTCTATGAGACATCAATGCGACATCAGATACCATGGATTATGACAGAACCCCTTTTTTTAAAAAGATGAAGAATAGACCCGCCCCCCCCAAAAAGAGTGGAGTGGGGGAAAGCAGTAAATTTGCATTGATGTCACTGATTATTTTGCCCACTGCCCTTTGCTCTTTCAATCAGTCAATAATCCATCAGTATTGCTAAAGCCAAAAGGAAACAGGAGTTGATCAAAAACAGAGATGACAACAGAAGACGCAATCGGTTGTGTTTGTCCTTTTCATTCCTTCTGACAGATTAAAAGAAGTGGAAAACCAAACACAGTGGCAACATCATAGAGTGGTGGAGGTTGGTCAGTTGACAGCAGCATGAGTAGGCCACAGAGTGGCACAATGACAGATTATGGAGGTGGCAGCAGCGTGTGTAGCCACAGAGTTGGCACAATGACAGATTGTGGAAGTGGCAGCAGCATGAGTGGGCCACAGCGTGGCACAATGAAATAGTGTGGAAGTGGCGGCAGCATGAGTAGGCCACAGAGTGGCACAATGAAATAGTGTGGAGGTGGTGGCAGTACCAGCTGCAGAAGCATCAGGCCAGAGAGTGGCTCAATTACATAATTTTGAGGTTGGGGCAGCTAGGTGACATAATGAGGAGGTGGCAGCATCAAGCCAGAGAGTGACATGGTGATTATAGCCTGAAGGCAACAGCAGCAGCAGCAGCAGTATGAGGAGACCTGAGTGGTGAGGTGGCAGCAGCATCATAAAGCTACATAATGGGCGAGTGAAAAGTGGGGAGGTGGGTGGCAATACCAGTCCCTGGTAAAGATGGTGGATGATAGAAGGAGCAGCTGGAAGCAGATGTGTGGCATCAGGCGGGTGGCAGTTTCAGAATAGTAGCTGAGGCAGGTAACCAGAAGAATCCGGACTCAATTGTCAACGTTTGGGTGAGATGGCATGGCTGATCTAATCTGATGCATCAGGCATTGGTGTGTGGATATCCTGGCTGATCCATACATTATAAATCGTGACAAAGGTGAGTCTCTCCACATTTCAGGTGGACAAGCAAATTCTCCTTGTGGTAACTATGGCCCCTGCCACATTGAAAACCCACTCTGATGCCACACTACTGGCCGGGCAGGACAGCTTCTCCAGTGCAAGTTGTGGCCACAAATCCAGTTTGGCTGCCCAGTACTCCAGCAGATCTTTAATATGGGGTGGCAGGGTGCTATCCAAGTAGGCCTCCACCTGCTAGTTCAGGGTCTGCTCAGGTTTGCAGGTGGAAAACTGCTCATCAACGACTCCAGACTCGACTCCATCTGATGGAGTAGGTACTGCTCCTAACCACCTACCCCCCACAGCAGCCGTGGCAGTGGTACATGAGTGCTGAGGAACGCCCCGGTCAGACCTGCCATAGGATGGACAATGGTGCAGATAAGCAGCGGCCAACTGACTACATAAGATGTCTGTATAGTATTTGAGTTTGTCCTCCCTGTCGGCAGGTGAAAAAAAGGCTCCCATTTTGGACCGGTAGCGAGGGTCCAAGAGGGTGGAGAGCCAGAAGTCTTTCCTCTGCCGGATGGTGACTATTCGGCTGTCAGTAGCCAGGCAAATCAGCATGCAGCAGGCCATCTGCACAAGTGACTCTGAGGGACTCCCTGCCTCCATTTCCACTGTATACTGCCACGGTGTGTCTGGGTCATCTACCTTATCTTCCTCATCTCCCTCTAACTCCTCCGGCTGCTCCTGCTCCTCCTCTTGTGTCACCAGTGGTGAACTATCTAAGTGAAAAACGTAACTCTTTGACACAGAGAGCAATATCCCAAATTACTGAACTGGCTGTAATGGAGATATGTGCTTGTGAGAAATACACAAACTGTATTTCAAAGATAGTTCACCACAATAAGTGAAAAAGCAACTCTGGCACAGAGAGCAATATCCCAAAATAAAAAAACCGCTGGTTCAGGAACATGTGTGTGTATAGGACACACACACACACACACTGTGTAGTTGAAAGATATTTCACCCCAGAAACTATAAAATTGGTCTGCCTGTCAGAGCAGAAATGTGCCTAGTTTTGTTGAACTACATTCATATATGTGATTAATATTACGAATGTGGTGCGACACCTCTATAACGCTCCCAGAACGCCCCCAAAATTCCCCCTCATGTTAGGCGCATTAGAAAGTGTCGAGTTTTACAAACAATGCGCCTAAGACATTCATTATGTGCATTAGACATCGTAGCCAACTCACTTAGGCGCATTTTATGCCAGAAAAGGGTGAAAAACCTGATCATACATGTCTCCTCCATACTTGTCTTCAGGTTAAAAATCCAGAAGTATTCAGCTCTCACCCTATTATTAAGCTTGCTGGTAATAAAGGCAGTTTAATTGGAGTGCAGTTAAAACTGCACTAAAACTGCGCTGTGTGAAAGCACCCTTACCCATACTCTCTTTATGGAACAAACAGATGAAATCCTGGCCGAGACAAACCGAGAAAATTTCATCAATATTAACAGAGAACTCAGGTTTAGTTAATTTATCATCCATGATCTTGACATCAGATCAAATCAATATTTTAGCAAATTTCAACTTCACTCTCAGTGCACACTGTAACCGTTTTGTAACTTTTTGGATGTGAATCGTTTTATCAGAATGTTGACAATTATGAAACACTTCTTCTCAGCAATTAATATCACTAATGTGGAATGTTATGAAGAAGTACCTAATCAGGTCTCTAACTCAAACAAATGTGCAGATTTAAAATTTAAGGAACAATGTTCTGTAATGGATCTAAGGGACCTGTCATTTGCTGTGCATGAACATAATATACATTCCACTACTGTCAATTACAGGAATCCTTCCTTTTACCCTATAAGTTCCAGGACTCTGGCTTTAGATACATTTCAAAATGTCATGGAAAAGCATTAAAACAATTACATAACAATGTCACCCATTGTGGAACCAATTCCAACATTTCACCTAGAGAACAAATAGCTCTCAAAGAGTTTGAATTGAACCATAATGTCACCGTCAAAATTGTGAACATATAGCATTATAACCTCCTAACAGTCTGTTCTCAATTTTTAACATTGGTTTAGATTGAGATATTAATATTTATCAATCAGTTTCTCTTGATATATTATTTTTCAGTATTGATTAACAGATTACACATCTATTTATCAATTGACAGATGGGATATATACCAACAGCAGTCTGGGTTTATGCCAGCATATTTAAAGATCTGGTATTTTCTAGCCATAGATATATTTTCCTTTACTTCGAATGGGTAAAATAACGCATCAATGTGTGCTTGAACTTCCAATTTAGATCCATTATATATTTATATGCAGCCTGTTTTTCTGATCTAATATTAGATAGTTAGTTAGTTTTCGTATCAACAATCTGCAGGCTTAAGTGTTATTTAAATTGCTGTGTCTTAATATCAACATACACTGATTCATGTGTTTTTCCAATTGCTGTATTCTGAATGAATGGCAGAAGAAATGGTAGATGCTCCAGCACGATCCACATAGAAGTTAAATCATCCAAAATGTTTGGAAAAATGTAGAAATAAAAGCAACAAGGTATGGACCTGCACAGGTAATCAGCATATGGTAGCGGTGGTTCCCAACACGTGGAACTAGTACATACTATTACGCGTTTCGGGCTTAGCATGCGCCCTTACTCATAGCACTACTAAAAAACATGTAAATGTAACATTTATATAAGAACAAACATATCACATATTGATTACAAATGATAGTTACCTGTGACCACGCAGGGAGAAGCGCACACAGCAGCGAGTTCTCTGCAATCGCGCACTGACATGTAGTTCCGGTCATGCGCAGTAGTTCTAAACAGGTGAATACTGGCAAGGGAAACATCGCCGCGCATGCGCGCCTGAACCTGTATACACAAGCCAAAAGAAATAAAAAGACTGTTAGCGTTGGAACAGACAAGCATAAGCATCAGATATTATTCGATACATTAGCCGTTCAGTACAGTTATACTGCTTAATATGTATACCTACAGTAGTTTGGATTGACCTCATTATACCTAGAGATATGGGGCTACGTATAACGTATAATTTTTGGCGTTAAGACGCCAATTTTTATGCGCATCATATTTAGAGACGGGGGAATTGATTCTAACGAAGTGGAATTCGTTTAGAATTTCAGGAAAACTTCGGTTCGGAACGAAGTCAAACTTTGGGGTACTTCGCGTGCACGAAGTGTGCTTTTGATTGATAAAATGGCTGCGAGCACATGGCGTTACATGGGGCAAAGAACTATGGGAGGAAGAAGGGCATAGGCTATATGACATGTGCAGAGATGAAGCCAATCAGAGACCGGTGGGATTCTGTGACGTAACCGCACTATATAAGTCCGGGCGCGACGCTGGGAGCTCATACCGCTCTCACTGTACTGAGTAGGGAAGGTGCTGCCACGGCTGCTAATGATATTTCTTACTAAAGAACTCATTTTTATACAGCGATTTTTGGGGGGTGTCACAGCTTGTCTGAGAGACTGCTTCTCTTAACGTTCTATTTCTGATTTTGTGGGGTATTGGAACTGAAGTAGAGTGTGCGTCCAGTGCAGCTGCATATACATTTTAATGCTATCTGCTCACAGCACATTGAATATCCAAGGGTGATCTAAGACTGTTCCTGTTGTATTCATTTAAAGAAAAAGCATTTTTACAATACAAATACCACTTCATTTTTGGCTGCTCAATTCTTTTGCGCAATTTACATCCAGGGGTTAATTAAGCGTTGTTCTACTGCTGTGGTGACTAAAAGAAACCGTCTTTTTCACCGGCACGCATGCCATTGCAGCCAGGCAAGGTTCCACCACCTCTGCAGAAGGGAGCTGTTTCTCTTTGCCATCATCTCCCGGTCCAGATGCTCCTGCTCCTCGCTACTCATGGTGCCAGCAGTCGTTCAGCGAGGCGATTGCAAAGAGACAACAGTATGCGTCCAACCATCCTAAAGTGCAGCAGCTGACCGTGCTCCTATCCAAGTTGTTGGTACTGCAGTCCCTCCCTTTCCAAATGGTGGACTCTGCACCATTCAGAGAACTAATGGCTTGTGCCGAGCCGAGATGGAGAGTTCCAAGCCGTAATTTCTTTTCCAAAAAGGCAGTACCAGCACTTCATAAATATGTAGAACATAAAGTGGGCCAGTCCTTGAGCTTATCGGTTTGTACCAAGGTGCATGGCAGCGCGGACGTCTGGAGCTGTAACTATGGTCAGGGCCAGTACATGTCCTTTACGGCCCATTGGGTGAATGTGCTTCCTGCCCAGACACACCAAAAACTTGGACATGAGACGGCGCTTTCTCCTCCACGTTGTCAAACTGCGGCTCCTGCGCCAATGTCTGTCTCCTCCTCCTCCACCACCACCACCATCTCAGCCTCCACAAGTACTGCCACATCATACCACATGTGTAGGGCACAGCGGTGTCACGCAGTTCTACACCTGGCTTGCCTCGGCGAACAAAGTCACACAGGGGAGGAACTGCTCCGCGTCATGCAGCAAGAAATCAATGTGTGGTTTTCTCCGCGCCAACTGCAAATCATGGTGCCATGGAACCATGGTGACAGACAATGGGAGTAACATGGTGTCCGCGCTGCAACGAGGCAGGATGGTCCATGCGCCCTGCATGGCGCATGTGTTCAATCTGGTTGTGAAAAGGTTCCTGAAGTCTTCCACCGATCTTCAGAAGATTCTGAAAATGGCCAGGAAACTGTGCATGCACTTCATCCATTCCTACAAAGCCAGGAACACCCCCCTCGAATTGCAGCGGCAGAACGGCCTCCCCAAACACACTCTGATATGTGATGTTTCCACCCATTGGAATTCCAGCCTGCAAATGTTGCACCAACTGTATGAACAGAGAAAGGCCATTAACGATATTTTGATGATCCAGGCGGACAGGAGTACTCCCCTGTGTAACTTTGATGTCAGCCAGTGGCAGCTCATGCGTGACACCTGATGTTTGTTGAGGCCATTTGAGGAGGCCACGTTATTTGTCAGTCACAAGGACTACGGGATGAATAACGTCATTCCACTGCTTCATGTCCTGGAACAGATGCTGAAAAATCTGTCTGGGCAGGGGACTGGAGACGTGGCGACTACATCTCGTGGCCACATGAGTCCGGTGGGGACTGAAATGGAGGAGGATGAGGAGGAGGACATTGGAGCAGAAGCATTGTCTGGTGAAATGAGTGGATTTTCTACCCAGGTGACAAGAGAAGAGGAGCAGGAGCAGCTGGAGGAGGTAGATGAAGATGAGGAAGACGAGGCAGATGACCCGCAAGCACCGTGGCAGTATACAGTGGAGATGGATGCAGGGAGCCCCTCTGAGTCACTTGTGCAGATGGCCCGCAGCATGCTGATTTGCCTGGCTGGTGACAGCCGAATAGTCAGCATCCGGCAGAGGGATGACTTCTGGCTCTCCACCCTATTGGACCCTCGCTACCGGTCCAAAATTGTAGCCTTTTTCCCAGCTATTGAGAGGGAGGACAAACTCAAATACTATTGGGAAATCCTCCGTCGTCTGTTGGCGGCTGCCTTTGTGCGGCATCGTCCCTCCTCTGACTGGTCGGACCGGGGGTTTCCTCAGCGCTCACGTACTACTGCCGCGGCGGCTGAGGGATGGTGGGGGGGAGGGGATAGGAGCAGTACCAGCTCCATCAGCAGCAACCTAAGTCTGGAGTCACTGATGAGCAGCTTCCTTCACCCGCCTAGTGAGTAGGGCAGTCGCCAGCAGCAGCAGCAGTAGGACCTGGAGCAGTCCCTGAACCAACAGGTGGTGGCCTACTTGGACAGCACTCTGCCACCCCAGTTAGAAGATCCGCTGGACTACTGGGCAGCCAAACTGGATATGTGGCTGCAACTTGCCGAGTTTGCAGTGAAGAAGCTGTCCTGCCCGGCCAGTAGTGTGGCATCAGAGCGGGTGTTCAGTGCGGCGGCGGCCATCGTTACCCCAAGGAGAATCCGCTGGTCCACGGGAAATGTGGAACGACTGACCTTTGTCAAGATGAATCAGGTGTGGATCGGCCAGGATTTCCACATACAATGCCTTAGACGTCAGACTATATCAGCCATGACGCCTCACCCAAACTGTGAGAAATGAGTTTGGGTTCAAACTACCTGCCTCAGCCACTATTCTGATGCCGCCACCCGCCTGATGCCACACATCTGCTGACAGTTTCTCCATCTGCCACCAACCATCTTTACCAGGGACTGCTATTGCCACCCACCTCCACACTCTGTCATTGTGCCACTTTATGACCTCATGCTGCTGCTGCTGTTGCTGGTGCCGTGACATCCACACTGTGTCATTGTGCCACTCTCTGACCTCATGCTGTTGCTCCTGCCGCCGTCACCTCCACTCTCTGTCATTGTGCCACTCTGTGGCCTACTCCTGTTTTTGCCACCTCCAGAATGTCATTGTGCCACTGCCTGACCTCATGCTGCTGCTGTGGCTGCTGCCGTGACCTCCACACTGTGTCATTGTGCCACTCTGTGGCCTTCTCCTGTTTTTTGCCACCTCCAGAATGTCATTTTGCCACTGTCTGACCTCATGCTGCTGCTGCCGTCACCTCCACTCTCTGTCATTGTGCCACTCTGTGGCCTACTACTGTTTTGCCACCTCCAGAATGTCATTGTGCCACTGCCTGACTTCATGCTGCTGCTGCCGTGCCCTCCACACTGTGTCATTGTGCCACTCTGTGGCCTACTCCTGTTTTTGCCACCTCCAGAATGTCATTGTGCCACTGCCTGACCTCATGCTGCTGCTGCTGTTGATGCCGTCAACTCCACACTGTGTCATTGTGCCACTCTCTGACCTCATGCTGCTGCTGTTGTTGCTGCCGTGCCCTCCACACTGTGTCATTGTGCCACTCTCTGACCTCATGCTGCTGCTGCCGTGACCTCCACTCTCTGTCATTGTGCCACTCTGTGGCCTACTACTGTTTTGCCACCTCCAGAATGTCATTGTGCCACTGCCTGACCTCATGCTGCTGCTGCCGTGCCCTCCATACTGTGTCATTGTGCCACTCTGTGGCCTACTCCTGTTTTTGCCACCTCCAGAATGTCATTGTGCCACTGTCTGATCTCATGCTGCTGCTTTGGCTGCTGCCGTAACCTCCGCACTGTGTCATTGTGCCACTCTTTGGCCTACTCCTGTTTTTGCCACCTCCAGAATGTCATTGTGCCACTGTCTGACCTCATGCTGCTGTGGCTGCCGCCGTCACCTCCACACTCTGTCACTAATGTTGCCACCTGAGTTCTCATCTTGTTTTTTTCCAGCTTCCTCTGGCATGACTTTATCAGGCTACATTCCTGCTTGAGTTTTTTGGTCAGTTTTGCCCTCTTAAGTGCCCAGGGAATTTTATAGTGAATCGATTCTAAGAGCGGCGGCAATCATGTGCGTGTCATACTAAAACACAACATTGTATGAAGACCAAACCAAGCTCCTTCTGCATATTTAAGCATGGCACAACGTTCTACAGCACCCTGCAGGCTCTGTGCAGCCTGGAAATAGCTGTTTTTTAACGTGATTCGTCCCAAAGCAATTCGGACCGAAATAAATTTTGTCGGACAATTCGGCGAAGTGACCGAATCGAATTTTTGAGAAATTTGCCTATTTCTAATTATATTAGTATAGAATGTACCTGATTTATGAACCCATTTTATCTAAAGGGGGTTTCTGGGAAAAGAAGAAAACTATATGGATAAACTACATGTCTTAATGAAAAAATTCCTAAATACCTTTAATTAGTTGACTCGTTTTGTCTAGAGGATAATCATTATAGGAGAACAAAATGGCGCTGGGCTACTTCCTCAGCAGAAACCTGTCCCACAGGAAGTAGGACAGACTCTGAGTTACTTCCTGGTGATGCTGACAGGCATCACTGGCTCAGCCAGTGTGACAAACTTGCAGTATGAGCGATGGCACTGCAGAATAGAAAAGAGACTGAAAGCTATGCATATATATATATATATATATATATATATATATATATAATATATATATATATATATATATATATATTAATATATATATATATACATTATATATTGTGAGACAGTGACAGGGGGAATAGTTGACGGTAGATATATTAACCCAAGAATCCTCTCCTATGCTGCCTTAGGCGGTACCTGGGCAGATGCGTGTCACCAAGAGGCCTGGGCTTGGTTAAGTAAGGCCGACAGCATAGGTGTCAGTAAAACTATGTTGCTGACACATTCTTTAGTGTAGCGGTTCCAGTCCGCTTAGTCCGGGTCGGCTTTTCTGGAGTGGTCAAAGAGCCGGGTGGGTGGCCACTCCCACGCCCCAGGTGAGGTCTCAAGCCTATAAAGCCTAAACCTACAGGCCTCTGTTTGGTGCTGGTTTCACTCTGAGGAAAACTTTGCTGTGAGTAACAGATGCTGTCTGCTTTTTCAGTATAGTGAGGGAAAATACTATGTGTAGCCAGTGCTCAGCCGAGCAGGTGTTTATTTCTGTTTAGCCTAAAGTTAAGGCTTGTTTTGTTTTCTGTTAAAGTTCTGCCTAATAAACCCATATACAAATGCTGTAGCTGTAGATTCTATATACTCTCTCCACACCAAATATATATATATATATATATATATATATATATAGATATATATATATATATATATATGTATGTATATATATATATATATATATACATAAAATATATATTTGGTGTGGATAGAGTATATAGAATCTACAACTCAGCTGAAAGCGGCTGCAGTGGGAAAATTTAGTTTTCAGAGAGCGCGCCTAGCAGCTGTACTTCTGCCCACTAGCCCCGTGAGAAAAAAGATCCAACATGGCGATATTATGCAATATAACAGTGTTTGTAAGTAGTTCACACACTGGATTGTGACAGTTACTTATCTTTAGTATTACTGCACTATATTTTCTTATTTTTGGGGGTCTCACACACAACCCCTTTAAATCACCAACAGAATCATGTATCACTTTAATACTTGTTCAGGTACATATAAAATTGTTAATAAAAATTTGAATGATAGAACATACTGTTACAGGAGCTTAGAAACAGGGAAAGTCTAGCAATGTCATCATGATAAAGGCATGCTGGTGTCCATACATAGAATCACAAAACTGAGTGATATGTGTAAAAAGAGCATCAAAATATAACCCAGTCACTAAAGGTCTGAAAACATGTGGTTATCATCCACAGATTACACCCTCAGTTCCTCCATTTGCTGAAGGTAGAATATCTCCACTCCACTTTAGTTATCAGTATACATTTCAGATAGGTGTTCATTTTCAATTTTGCCCATTCCACCTTTGTTCATATATCCACCTTGCAGTTAAATTAGAATCCAGCAATTTTGTAGTCAGCACAGGTTGATAGGTGCCAAAAATACCTTGTATTATCCGAATACATTACAGATATGTGTTTTTTGCACTTTTGCCCAGTCCAGATTTGTTGATAGAGCCACCTTGCAGTTAAATTTGAATCCAGCAATTGTGTAGTTACCACAGGTGAATTGATAGGTGCCAAAAATACCTTTTATTATCCGAATACATTACAGATACGTGTTTTTTGCACTTTTGCCCAGTCCAGATTTGTTGATAGAGCCACTTTGCAGTTAAATTTGAATCCAGCAATTGTGTAGTTACCACAGGTGAATTGATAGGTGCCAAAAAATACCTTTTATTATCCGAATACATTACAGATACGTGTTTTTTGACTTTGGCGCACTACAGTTTTGTTCATTGAGGCACCTTGCACTTAAATGTGAATACTGCAATTTTGTAGTCACCACAGGTGAATTGAAAGGTGCCAAAAATACCTTGTATTATCCGAATAAATTTCAGATACGTGTTTTTTAACTTTGGCGCACTACAGCTTTGTTCATTGAGGCACCTTGCACTTAAATGTGAATACTGCAATTTTGTAGTCACCACAGGTGAATTGAAAGGTGCCAAAAATACCTTGTATTATCCGAATACATTTCAGATACGTGTTTTTTCACTTTGGCGCAGGCCAGCTTTGTTGATAGATCTACTTTGCAGTTAAATTTGAATACAGCAATTTTGTAGTCACCACAGGTGAATTGATAGGTGCCAAAAATACCTTTTATTATCCGTATACATTTCAGACAGGTGTTTTTTTCACTTTTGGTCAGTCAAGCTTTGTTCATAGAGCTACTTTGCAGTTAAATTTGAATACAGCAATTTTGTAGTCACCACAGGTGAATTGATAGGTGCCAAAAAATACCTTTTATTATCCCGTATACATTTCAGACAGGTGTTTTTTTCACTTTTGGTCAGTCAAGCTTTGTTGATAGATCTACTTTGCAGTTAAATTTGAATCCAGCAATTTTGTTTTGATTTGAGGGATTTGAGAATAGCTGTGATTTGCCGTCTTTTAATAAGAGACTTTCCAAAACTCTTCCATACCTTCTCAAATTTTTATCTTACTGAATATGGAGCGACATTTAGGTTGTAAGCAAGCAAAGAGGGGGGTAGGACATGGAGGTAGAGGTACGAGAGAAGGTGCTCCTTCCAGTGCTGGCGACAACACGCATGCCAGCGGATCGTCAGTTGCAGGACCATCAGGCCTGTCATCGCTGGGTCAGGGCCCTGTGAATCTCAGTAACGAACAGCGTCGCCAATCTGTTCTTCAGTGGTTAATGCAACCTGCATCCAGCAGTCTTACCTCCTCGTCCTCCCAGTCACGGCCACAAATGTCGTCATCAGCATCATCAGCATCCGTCCAACATGAAGCAGCCCAAATGTCAACTCGTTTACCCACCACTGTGGATAATCCATTTTCTGAAGACCTCTTTGATGACAAAATGCGGTTGGGGTCAGAAGGCATGTTAAAAGATCAAGAGGCCAAAGAGGATGATTTTCTCTGCTCTGACACCCAGTTACTGATGCCATCAGAGGAGGAGAAGGAAGCCGGTCAATCAGCAAAAATCCCGGGCGGTCGGCAACGCCTTGCAGTCCCTCTTGCTTGTAGCCCGCAGCTCCTGGATGCAGAATGTCAGGACGACGAAGTCACCTGTGTTGATGATGATGATGACGACATTGCGGATCCAACGTGGTCTTTTCAGCAGAATTTGCTTACGAGCGCTTCATCACTGGACGAGGAGGAAGACGATGGGGTAGTGTCAGTACGGGTCCCGCCTCAAAAAGGGAGAGGGCGGTCGCAGAAGTCCGCTGATATGATTCCGCCAGCCACGGTCAGCGGAAACCCTGCTCCTCGCTTATCGCCGTCAAAAAGTTCCAGGACCTCTCAAGCCTGGGCCTTCTTTGAGCAAGCCTCTGATTCACCCAGCGATGTCTTATGCCGCCTTTGCCGTAAATGCATCAGTAGAGGCAAGAACCTTAGGTGGTTAACCACCACCAACTTTGAGCAAGCCTCTGATTCACCCAGCGATGTCATATGCCGCCTTTGCCGTAAACGCATAAGTAGAGGCAAGAACCTTAGGTGGTTAACCACCACCAACATGTCTAGTCACATGCAGCGAATGCATGAGTTGAAATGGAGACAACACTTGGCCAAAAAAGGGCAGACCGACGCCGGGCCTCCAACCACTGTCACACCCTCTGTCTCCGCCTCCTCCTCCTCCGCCACCACCAAGCGTTCCTCAGCTGCCCATGTCTCTCAGAGTCATGATCAGGGATCAGCCTCCGCTTCAGCCTCCACCGTCACCCGAGTACCACCAGCACCACCAGAGACCCATCCTACCCCTTCTTCTTCCGCCAGTTTGACGATCTGAAACGGCCGTACAGGGGCCAGTCTAGCAGCCAGCCTTCTGTCTTCCAGGTTTGGGAGCAGAAAAAAACACTTTAACCCAAACCATCCCAAACCCAAAAAGCCAGAATGTCGGCATTGCCAGGCTTTTGGCCATGGAAATGTTGGATTTCCGTCTGGTGGACACAGATGGGTTCTGCCACGTCATGGCCCTTGCCTGCCCCCAATAACAGATGCCGAGCAGGCATTTCTTTGCCAGAAAAGCCGTCCCTACCCTGGCCAGCCACGTGTCATCTAAAATTTCAAGAGCGTTGTCTGCATCTGTGGCCGGAAAAAAAGTCCATTGACCACCGACACATGGACTAGTAAGCAGGGCCAAATGGCCGTATATCTTGTGACAGTCACTGGGTGAGTGGTGGATGTCCCTGGGGGTGACGGTGGCTCTCAGACTCGGCGCACGCTCTTCAAAACCGCAGGGATGGTGCAGGATTCTTTTCCCCAAGGTCCTCTGGTGGCATCACGTGCCCAGAGAAACCAGGCCGTGTGGAAATTAATCTGTCTTGGAGCCGTCCACACACAGGTCAGGAGCTGTGGACGCTTTTCCGCAACGAGACCGAGCGCTGGCTGGGTCCCAAGAACCTTGTGCCAGGCAAGGTGGTATGCGGAAACGGGCGAAATCTGCGGGCCCCCCCCTCTTAAGATTGGTTGGCTGGAGCACATCCTTCCCGGGGCAAAATGTCATGTACCTTGTCGTCCAGAAATTTTTAAAGAGCTACCCGGGTCTGGACTGCCTGCTGAGGAAGGCTCGAAGTCTAAGTTCGCACTTTCGCCGTTTGCACCCTGCTTCATCCAGCCTGGCTGCGTAGCAGCATCAGCTCGGCCTACCCGTCAACCGTCTCATTGTTGACGTGGCAACACGCTGGAATTTCCCCCTCCACATGTCCAGCAATTGTGGCAGCAGCGCAATGCCATTAGCAGTACGAAGTGACACATGGCCTGACAAGCAGCGGTGCGGACCTCGGGTGTTGAGCCCCCAAGAGTGGAGGCAGGTAAAAAGAGCTCTGCACCACCCTTTGGGCCAGTTTTGATAAGAAGCCACCAAAATGGTCAGTGCGGACATGCCCTTGTCAGCATTAGCATTGTGGTGATCTTAGTTCTGGAACGATGTTGGACACTTGAAAAACAGGTCCCGCCAGCGACGAGGAGGAGGAAGGGACACAGATGCGGGCACGGAGCCTTTCTCTCGTCAAATCCACAAGGCCCGACGTTTAAACAAATTTCATCGGTCTTCATTAGGCAGTGGTTCGGGTTTCCAGAGCTTAGTGCAAGGTGGCCATCAGCTATCAGGTGCATCATTTCAGCAAAGTCAGGGCTGTTTTGAAGCTGTGCGGAGGCGCGGAGGAGGAGGAGGGGAAAGAAGAGGAGAAAACCCTAGACACCGATGTTACGACGTCCTTTGCCTTGGAAAAGAGGTTTGACGCGAATTTGAGGCGAGGAGGAAAGATGGGGAAAAGATCAGTTGCTAGTGCCCCTCACCCAGAGGTTGGGAAAAATCAAGGTCCAATCTCCTCAAAATGATGCTTGGATGCTCCATTTCCTCCAAACATGATCTCCATTAAGTCCATCCAAAATGAACAACAGTTACTGGGTGGCCCACCCTCCTATCCGGTACAAAACAAAAATCAGCACTTTCCTTCCACCCCACCCCCCCAAATAGAGAGTAAAATGTAGGAAAAGGAGATCTTGCTGATTGATCAACGGGAGACATCTGTGCGTCTGCTTCACGTTCCCAAATGTCAGGGTGGAACAACATCAGCGACGTGACAGCGTAGAGTGCCAAGTAGGCGTAGCGGCAGAAGCAGGCAAGGTTGGCAGAAGCCTAATGGGTGACCCCCTGGCAATCTTTGTTTACCACCCTCACCAACGCCTGCAATGCAGGGCACACACCCAAAACACACAGAGATCAGCTTAAGATCATGGTGCACGACTATTGCGTCTCAACACCGATGTTTTTGTATGTGTTCCGGTCCCAATAAACTTCTGGGTATCAAAATGGACGAATGGCCGAGCTGGCTCGCCACGCCATAGGGGTGTTGTCCTGCCCGCAGCCAGCGTCATATCTGAGCGGACCTTCAGCACAGTGGAGGGGGTCATTACAAGACAAATGCACCCGGCTTTCCAAAAATAATGTGGATCGTTTGACTTTCATCAAGATGAATCAGGCATGGATCTCTGATGATGTTGTGGCCCCAATTGCCGAGGTCACCGATTAGTTGCCTGTCTACTTCACATTCCTCTTCAAACAGAAATGGTCCTCTTGAAAAATGCTTTTTAAAATGATCATTTCTTACTGAAATTTTTATTCTCTTTTCCCAACAGTTAATTTTGCTGGTTTTGCTGTGAGGAGACTTTTAAAAGACGCAAGGTTCAGGGACAAACCGTATTCCTTTTAAACTCACTTTATTTTAAGAAGTTTTCGCATTGTCAATGGTTTTGAGGTGATGTTGCTGTGAGATAACAGCTATAATTATGGTCCTTTGGAACAGAAATGTGGTCCTTAAGTGGCATTTCTCCCTCACAATTTTAATAGTGGGGTGAGAAGTCATATTTTATAATTTTTTGGGGTCATGTAGCTTTTGAGATACAGCAATAATCATGGTCCTTTGGGAAAAGAAATGTGGCTTTTAAGTGGAATTTCTCCCTCACATTTTTAATAGTGGCTGAGAAGTCATATTTATAATTTTTTGGGGTCATGTAGCTGTGAGATACAGCAATTATCATGGCCCTTTGGAACAGAATGTGGCCTCTTAAGTGGCATTTCTCCCTCACCAATTTTTAATAGTGGCTGAGAAGTGATATTTAAAATTTTTTGGGGTCATGTAGCGTGGATACAGCATTAATTTATGGTCCTTTGTAACAGAAATGTGGCTTCTAAGTGGCATTTCTCCCTCACAATTTTTTAAAAGTGGGTGAGAAGTATTTTTATTAAATTTTTTGGGTTTATGCTGCTTTGAAATGCCGCAATACTACAGGTCCTATTATAAAAAAAAATGTTTTTCTAACAAGACAGTTGTTCTTCACAATTGTCCAAAGTGGCTCAAGGGTCATGCTTTGAATTTTTGGGGCATTTTGCTTTGAAATGCAGCTATGCTACAGGTCCTATTATAAAAAAAATGTTGTTTTCTAACAGACTTTTGTTCTTCACAAATTGTTTTAAAGTGGCTCAAGGGTCATGCTTTGAATTTTGGGGGGCATTTTGCTTTGAATGCAGCTATATACAGGGTCCTATTTAAAAAAAATGTTGTTTCTAACAGACATTTGTTCTTAACAATTGTCAAAAGTGGCTCAAGTGTGATTGTGCTGTCAGAAAAATGAATAGGTAGGACAAATGTTAATGGACACATAAATTTCAAAATGACTTGTTTATGCAAGATCTTTAACATAGCTATCAAACCCAGTATTGAGACAACCCATTTAATACAATTAAAAAAAGAGAAACAAAGACATGGTGGGATTCCATCCTATTTTAAAAATGTGTTTTCTAGGATTAAACTACTAAAAACTTGCAAGTACAAAATAGCTGGTAAAAAAATTCCCCCTGAATTGTAAAAGGGAGGTTACAGGAAAAAATTGACCAGATGTAGGTTATTTAGAGGACATGGAGTATGGAGCACCGGACAGAGAACAAAGTACAGAGACAATTTCTCCAGCACGTTGAGTAAAATAAAAAAAAGAATGCCAAGAAAAGGGCACTGGGTGGAAAAAGGAGCGTTAACCAAACCCGTATTCCAAGTGAAGCTCAATTGGTCCGCACTCATTTCGGGGGGCAAGCGCTACCCAAAGGACAGGTATAGTCAATGTCCGTGAAACTAAAATGGTGGTTTGAAAGACTCCTTTTTCCGGCACCTTTTAAATGTGGGGGTTCATTTCAGGTTTGGGGCTCATGCTGTGGCCCAGGACCAGGTATAGTCAATGTCCAGTGAAACTAATTTGGGGGTTCAAAGACTCCTTTTTCCGGCACTTTTTAAATGTGGGGGGCATGCAGGTTTGGGGCTCATTGCTGTGGCCCAGGACAGGTATAGTCATGTCCAGTGAACTAAAATGGTGGTTGAAAGATTCTTTTTCCGGCACTTTTAAATCTGGGGGTCATGCAGGTTTGGGGCTCATGCTGCGTTCCAGGACAGGTATAGTCAATGTCCAGTTCAATTAAAATGGTGGTTGAAAGACTCTTTTTTCCGGCACTTTTAAATCTGGGGGTCATGCAGGTTTGGGGCTCATGCTTTCGTTTTCCCGGACAGGGATATTCAATGTCAGTTCAAAGTAAGATGATGGTTCAAATCATACTGCCCTTTTGGCACTTTTTAATTTGTGGGTTGATGCAGGTTTAAGGGTCATGCTGTGGTACAAGACAGGGATAGTGAATGTTGTGTGATTTTTTTTCTGTGGCTTTTATAACCTAAGTGTGTTGCCTAAGATGTAGCACGTATCCATTTGACTGTTGTGGATGTTAATTCCAGCTTCTCCAGCCCTGTTTGGGTGTAAGAATGAAGGGGTTGTAGCTCTCCCATAGACTTTAATGGTCATCACTCATAATCGACTGCTCACTATCGACTATCTGGTCGATGATGGTCGACTATCGACCATCGACCGATGTCGATGGCCAACGGAATCGCTCAACACTAGTTACGATCTTTCCTTCCTTTTGACTTGGGTAACAGGAATAGAACTTTTGTCCTTGGTATATACTTATAGTCAACCGCTATTATAACTAGAGATGGGCGAATTTCTCAAAAATTTGGTTCGCCGACTTCGTCGAATTTTCCGACACAATCCATTTTGGTCCGAATTACTCCGGGACGAATTGCGTTAAAAAACAGCTATTTCCTGGCTGCACAGAGCCTGTAGGGTGCTGTAGAACATTGTGCCATGCTTAAAAATGCAGAGGGAGCTTGGTTTGGTCTTCATACAATGCGGTGTTTTAGTATGACACGCACATGACTGCCGCCGTCTTAGAATCGCTTCACTCTAAATTCCCTGGGCACTTACGGGGGGGCAAAATTGACCAAAAAACTGAAGCGGGAATGCAGCCTAATAAAGTCATGGCAGCGCCAGCTGGTAAAAAAACAAGTTGAGGGCTAAGATCCTACCATAGCGTCAAAAAACACAGAAGTAGGTTACCGAAGCCACCACAGATCGCAGCACAGTAAGGGGACGTCACAGCAGGAGTCACCTTGCGAGGCCACAGCATCCGGTGTCATCTACCGGCCATGTGTTGACCACACACTAGGTCATAAACTTTCTCCCAGATGACATCTGACAACCCCAGCCAAGAGTCGGTGGGTTTGTCACACACAACCCCTAGATGGCATGGCCCGGGAGCAGGTGAGGTGCTCTCACCTGTCCTCAACCCACCTCTGTCTTGTTCGCTTTCCACACCCAGAGAACTACTATGTGCTGTGGCCTCTGTGCCACTATACAGTGAGTACAAAATATTTGAGGACAGTGGGCAGCAAAGAGGTGGGGAAGACATCTGCTGCTTCTTGCAGAAGCGGGCAAATTTTGATGAGTAGAGTTGCAATGGGGGGTTATGATGTGAGTGGTCAGGCTTTGTACAGCGACACCATTGAGATGGACGGCGGTGACAGGCAAACACTAATCGATGTAGCCGATCGCACTTGGGAGCCAGGTGAAGCAAGCAAGGCTGGGACAAGGTAAGGTTCCCTAGTTAAACAAGGCATAAAGTGCCCCCCAAACGGAAAATCAGCCAACTCCATTCCTCCTTTTACCCTCTTTTCTCCCTGGGATGAAGTGGCGCCCTACACGGTCACCTACCCTTGACTACCCTTTGGACAACAGACAATCTGGGATCTTGGACAGTAGAGAGTTAATGTCTGGGCCGGAGATGTAAAGTCGGATGTCATCAGCATACTGGTGGTTTTGAAAGCCATGTGATGCTATGAGCTGACCCAGACCAACAGTGTACAAGAGTTCGTCATTATCATTGGGAGAATAGAGCAGCAGCTCGTGTGTCAGGCAGTCGGCGCAGCCCGTAAGTCGGTAGTGTGGCCGGGAGTCAGCAGGATGGCAGCAGTGCGAGGTTGTGAGCCAAACAGCCACAATTTAGACCATCCACTTTGCAGGTCCCAGAAAGTAGCGGCACAGGGGCTCACCTGGTCAGCGGTGGTAACAGTCAATCAGTGCAGAGCTTTGGTGGTAAAATCACCTACTCGGCAGGGTGCCAGTTTTTTGACAAGACACCAGAGGAAGGTTGAACATAACTATATGTAGAATCTGTGGGCAGAAAGTAAAGCGTGACCAGAGACCTAACGTTGGGCCCACCACGGTCCTACATATACATCATGCAGTGTCACCATACGTGTTTCAGATGTGGTGGCCCATCCTGTCCCAACAGCTGCAGCACCCAGTGGCACGCCTCCCATTTTAGGCAGTCAAGGCTTCACCACCTCTGCCGAAGACAAATCCTTGTCTATTACATCATTTACCGGTCCAGATACTCCTGCTCCTTGGCACTCACGGTGCCAGCACTCTTTCACCGAGACGATTGACAAGAGACAGCAGTATGTGTCTAGCAATCCTTAAGAGCAGAAGCTGACCGTGCTGCTGTCCAAGTTGGTGGTACTGCAGTCTCTCCCTTTTCAAGTGGTGGACTCTGCACCATTCAAAGAACTAGCCAGTAGTGTTGAGCGATTGCGTTGGCTATCGAGATCGAGCGATAGTCGATAGTCGGCCGCTATCGATAAGGTTTTTCGATAGTGAGCATCGATTATGAGCGATTACCATTAAAGTCTATGGGAGAGCAAAAACACCTTCATTATTACACCCAAACAAGGCTGGAGAAGCTGAAATTAACATCCACAACAGTCAAATGGATACGTGCTAATTTAGGCAAACAAACTTAGGTTATAAAAGTACAGAAAAAAAGTCACAGACCATTCATATCCCTGCCTTGTACCACAGCATGACCCTTTAAACCTGCATCACCCCCAAATTAAAAAGTGCAGAAGGCAGTTGATTTGACATCATGTTACTTGACTGGACATTGAAAAATCCCTGTCCTGGAACGCAGCATGAGCCCCAAAACCTGCATGACCCCCAGATTTAAAAATGTGCCGCAAAAAGGAGTCTTTCAACAACCATTTTAGTTGAACTTGATTACTAAAACTATATATGTCCTGTCCGCAGAAAGCCATTAAAACTGTTCTTGGCCCACTGTTTAAATAGTGCCAGGAAATAGCAGTATTTCAACCACATTTTAGTTGAACTGGACATATCTGTCCCTGTCCATGGGCCACAGGTATGACCATTTAAACCTGTCTGACCCGCAGTTAAATGTGCCGGAAAAAAGGGTCTTTCAACCACCATTTTAGTTGATAACTGGACATTGACTAGAAACTGTCCTGTGCCCACAGCATGACACAGGGCCGGAGTTTACAGTGGGTGCGGTGTGAGCCCCAGGCTGGCTCAGTTCATCTATTAACAGAGGTCTAAAATATAAAAAAAAAAATGCAACTGATGACGCAGCAACAAAAACTGTCGTGTGAAGCAGAGTGCGGAAGCGGAAGGTGAGAATCTATGGTGTATGGTGGTTATAAGGCTCACTGTTACCACAAAGGTGCCCTTTTGCTTGGCATTTCTTTTCTCATTTTACTCAAAGTACTGGCGGAAATTGTCTCTGTTCTTTGTTCTCAGTCCGTGGCTCCATACTCCATGTCCTCTGAATAACCTACTCTGGTCAAGATTTCTGTTCCTCCCTTGTACAATTCAGGGGAATTTTTTTACCAGCTATTTTTGTAACATGCAAGTTTTTTAGTAGTTTAATTCTAGGAAAACACTTTTTTAAAAATAGGATGGATACCCCCATGTCTTTGTTTCTATTTTTTCATTGTATTAATAATGGCGTTGTCTAAATACAGGGGATTTGATTGCTTTGTTAAAGATTTGCAAAACAATCAAGTCATTTTGCATTTTGTGTCCATTTATGTTTTCGTATGATACACGTATTTTTTGCACATTTCAAGTCCACCTGTGGTGTATATTAGAATGCCGCTTTAGGATTTCGTGGATGCTGCGTCAATGAAACATGTGGGTGCGCAAAGTCAAAAAAACACGTAATGTTATGTTTTGATATAATAAAACGGTATTTTTTGCACCTTTATCATTTCACCTGTGGTGAATATAGAATTGCTGTTTTAAGATTTTTCGTTGATGCTGCGACAATGAACTATTGCTGGGTGCGAAAAGTCAAAATAAACTCGTAAATGTTATGTTTTGCGTATAATAAACGATTTTTTTTGCTCCTTTCAATTCAAATGTGGTGAATATAGAATTTGCTGTTTTAATAGATTAAGTAGATGCTCGTCAATGACAATGCTGGGTGCGCAAAGTCAAAAAAACACGTAATGTTATGTTTTTGTATAAAAAATTTAAACGGTTTTTTTTTGCCCCTTTAAATTCCCTGTGGTGAATATTAGAATTTTTTTTTTTTAAGATTTATTTGGATGCTTTTTCAATGAACAATGCTGGGTGCGGGAAAAAAAAAAAAAGGGTAAAAAAAAACACGTAACTGTGATGTTTTTTTTTCGATACACGGTATTTTTGGAAAAAAACAACCTGGCTGACTACAAGATTGCTGTATTGTAATTTAATGCAAGGGGGGGGTATATCAAAAGTCAAGGGGGTTTTTTAAGGGGTTTTAAAAAATTGAAAATTAAAATGAACCCTATCTGAAATGTATATATAATAAAAGTGGGGGTTTTTGAGTAACAAAGAGCCCGCAGTTTTACTAAAAAATGTTGTTTTACCCAATATTTTTTGGTTTGCCCCAATATCCGGGAAAAATTTTTAAATAGAAAATTTTAACTTTAAGATATTCCACTAAAATGTTACATAAAGTTTTTGGTGAATTTTCCGGTTTCTTTATAGTAGAGTTTCTGTGTCCCCCTCCCCCCCCCCCCCCCCCCCCCCCGTCCCCCCCCCGTGAATTTACACGGTAGATGCTGCTTTAAAATTCTTTGTTTAACTACATAAAATCTTCAAATCTTAAACTAACTAAATAGGAAGGATCACAGCTAAAAGTAGAGGTTTTTCTGTGCGAAAATAGACAATTTCGTGAGCTGTTTGGCCACAGGCGAGCGCAGGTCCTTCCCTATGGACGTGAGAGACACTGAGGCTGAAACAGGAAACGTTTTCTATGTAAAAAGGGGGTCATGTGATTTTTTCCCGCCAAACGCAACCTACACATCCCCGTCGGGGGTCGCAAACCCTCTCACCCTGCTCTATTCTGTAATTGATTTGCTGGCCGCCAAAATTACAGGAACGCCGAAAAAAGGGCGATCTTAATGATGATGCTCAGATTTTAAACCTTAATTTTCGCATGATCTGGAAAAATTTTATACCTAAAAACCTTGCGTTTTAAAAATTGTCGATTTTAAAAATGCTCAACATACTAGCCAGGGGGAATTGGATTACTTCTGCCATTGTAACAACACAAGTAGTGGCTCCTTTGGACCACCACAAGTGGTGGTAGTGGCCATACCAGGGAGCGGGGTCTAAGTAGGTCCAGATTTCCCCCAGAACCCGCCGCAAGGCAGGATGGACTTTCTGCGGCGGGAGTCCTACCAGGTCGATATCCCTGGCGCGACTAGCTTGTGGTGGCAGCTGAGGCGCAGTGAGGTACCGAATCGTAAGACGAAATTCGTAGTCAAAGGTAAAGCCAACAGGTCAGGACAGGCGGCGGAGATTCGAGGTCAGGTAACGTAGCAGAAAGGTCGGGTACACGGGCAGATCAGGAATTGATGAACAGGTGGAAATTGATGCACAGGAATAAATATATTAACAGGGGGAAATTTATGAACAGGGGGAAATTGATGAACAGGAATAAATATATTAACATGGGGAAATTATTGAACAGGGGGAAATTGATGAACAAGAATAAATACATTAACAGGGGGAAATTATTAAACAGGGGGAAAATGATGAACAGGAATAAATATATTAACAGGGGGAAATTATTAAACAGAGAAAGGCCATTAACGATTTTTGATGATCCAAGTGGACAGGATGATTCCCCTGGGCGAACACAAGTCACACACGGGAGGAAATGCTCAATCAGGTTTTTAAGTTTACAAAACCCTCTGCAAGACATTCTAAAAAGGGCCAGGAAACTTTGCATGCACGTCAGCCGTTCTTACACCACCAATCACACCCTCCTTAAGCTGCAGCGGCAGGCCGGCCTCCCCCAACATAGGCTGAAATGTGACATTTCCAAACGGTGGAATTCCAGCCTCCATATATTGGAACGACTCTATGAACAGAGAAAGGCTATTAATGGTTTGTTGATGATCCAAGCGGACAGGAGTACACCCCTGTGCAATTTTAATGTCGGCCAGTGACAGCTCATGCATGACACTTGCCGTTTACTCAGGCCCTTTCATGCGGACAAACGTTATTTGTCAGTCGCCAGGACTACGGGATGAATAACGTCATTCCACTGCTTTATGTTGTCAAGGACAGCGGAAGTGGATCCACTGGACCACGGCATGCGATGGCAATAGCCACGCCAGGAAGCGGGGTCTAAGTAGGTCCCGGTTTTCACCAGAGCCCGCCGCAAAGCGGGATGGACTTGCTGCGGTGGGAAACTACCAGGTCACTACCCCTGACGTGACTTGCTTGCAGTGGCAGCCGAGGTGTAGCGTGGCACAAAATCGTAATGCAAACTCGGAGTCGGGGACAGGTGGTAAAGTCAGGACAGGCAGCAATGGTTTGTGGTCAAGGGATGAAGGCAAGAGTTACGGTAAACGGATATGACAGACGAGGCTGAAGGTAACTCTTTCTTTATAGGCTCTAAAAATTATTATTAGTATTATTTATTTTATAGTCTTGATGGCAGTTGTGTGAGGAGCATTTTCCATTACAAATGCAGCTAAAGAATTTCCACAGCTTTCAAAATCTGGACAGCTGGATAATAGTTCAGCAAAATTTTCCTTTATCACCTGTGTTATCTGTTCATGAATAAATGAACGTTTATCAACTTGCTTTCTTAAACCACTTGAAATCTGTGTGGATGTAATTTGTTCCACCGGTAACAGGGGAGGGCCTCCAGAAGGACTTGTGTTTTTATTTTCTGTAAGTTACACATACGATTCACATTCTTCATACTGAAGAAGTTCATACAAAGCCAGTTTTGCAGCATTTGCTTTTGCTTCTTTTTTGTTCTGTTCCATTCCAGTTTTATACTGAATTCAATCAACAATGGCAAATAATGCAAAATAAGCACCTATAACATTCGCTGAAGTTATGGTCTCCTTCAGTTCAAGTTCCATACGGCGCATTTGAACAAACTGGTGTAAAGCAGAAAATGGATTCAAACCACCACGTTTATACTTAATGAGTGTTTGATCGTCACTGCTGTCCCCCTCAACGGTCTTGATATGCAGAGGCTGACCTCTCGCCAAAATACCTCCCATGCCACTCTCCACATCAATACTGCAAGAAGCAGGGGATGTCTGCCCCATCTCTTCGTTGTCAAGTAGCTGCTGACTGTCCTCAAATTGTTCATCCTCGCTGTATAGTGGTGCTGAGTAACTGGTATGTGGCGTGTTAAAACGACATGATTTTACTGACTACAACAGCAGAAACACGCTTAATTAACCTTCGGATATAAATTATGCTACAGGAAAAATTTCTTCTTTGGCGTTGAAAAACACCATTTATTTTACTGACTACAATAGCACAAACACGCTTAATTAACTCTTGGATATAAATTGCGCAAAAGAAATGAGCTGCCAAAAATTAACTGGTATGTGGCGTGTTAAAACGACGTGTATTTTACTGACTACAACAGCAGAAACATGCTTAATTAACCTTCGGATATAAATTATGCTACAAGAAAAATTTCTTCTTTGACATTGAAAAACACTGTTTATTTTACTGACTACAATATCACAAACATGCTTAATTAAAGGGGATTTGCCAGGACGCAAGTTTCTTACCTTCCTTATCAGCACAGGGAGAATGTCAACAAATCACGCTGAGTCATAAAATGCTGCGGGGCTGAGAGGGAGGGGTGATTTAAGGAGGTGAGGAAATAAGGGAGCGTCTCAAAACTTAAGTAAAAATAAAAAACAGTACACAGTGGATTCTCAATACAGCAAGACACAGACTCATAGACTGCACTTTCTACCGGTGCCTTAAAAGCTCATTCATTTTGCCTGTCACAGATAAGAAGTGCTTCACGAAAGGGCGCGGCCTGTCAGCCTGGGTCGTGTCTAGTGGAAGCTTTCAGGTAACTAAGGGGGATTTAGAAATGCTGTAGCTCTCAGAGTGTTCACTTTTTGTAATCACATATATTAACAAAATAGATTAAATAATCATTTTGGAGTTCCCATTCAACATTACATGGGGCAAAACCCCTTTAAACCTTTGGATATAATTGCGCAAAAAAAAATGAGCAGCCAAAAATAAACTTGTATGTGGCGTGTATAACGACGTGTATTTTTCTGACACAACAGCAGAAACACGCTTAATAAAAACCTTGGGATATAAATTATGTTGCAGGAAAAATTTCTTCTTTGGCGTTGAAAAACACCATTTATTTCACTGACTACAATAGCACAAACACACTTAATTAGCCCTTGGATATAAATTGCGCAAAAGAAATGAGCTGCCAAAAATTAGCTGTTATGTGGCGTGTTAAAACGACGTGTATTTTACTGACTAAAAAAGCAGAAACATGCTCAATTAACCTTCGGATATAAATTATGCCATAGGAATAACCAGGAAAAAATTCTTCTTTGGCGTTGAAAAACACCGTTTATTTTACTGACTAAAATAGCACAAACACGCTTAATTAACCCTTGTATATAAATTGCGCAAAAGAAATGAGCAGCCAAAAATTAATTGGTATGGGGATTGTAAAAAAGCTGTTTCTTTAACTGAGTACAACACAACAACAGGCTTAGATAACTCTTGGATATTCAATGTGCTCCAGAACTGAGCAGATAGCTTTAAAAAATGTATATAAAGCGAATTGGACGCACACTGGACTTCAATTCCAATAACCCACAAAATCAAAATTAGAACATAAGAGAAGCAGTCTTTGAGAAAAGCTGTGACACCCCCACCCAAAAAAAATCGCTGTATAAAAGTTATTTTTTTTGTGTGAGGTCTCAGCTACTGCAGCTACAACACGGCAAAGAGAGAGGAATGTGAGCTGCCAGCGTCACGTCCGGACTTATATAGTGTGGTGACGTCACAGAATCCCGCCGGTCTCTGATTGGCTTAATCTCTGCACATGTCATTGAGGGTCCTCCTTTCTTCCTCCCAGACTTCTTTGCCCCATGTAATGCCATGTGCTTGCGGCCATTAATTAAAAACACTCTTCGTTCCCGCGAATCAACCAAACTTCGACTTCGTTCAGAATCGAAGTTTTCCTGAAATTCTAAACGAATTCCACTTTGTTAGAATCGATTCGCCCATCTCTAATTAAAACATTTACTAAGTTTTTTTTTTGTTTTGTTTTAATCTTGGTAATGAATTAACTGTGTGATTATTTGTACGAGAATAGATAATTCTTATTTGTTTTATTACTTATCATGACAAAAGACTATAAAAGTTTAACTGAAAGGCTTTAAAGGGAACCTGTCATAAAGCTTATGTTGCCCTTACTGAGAAGCACTCTATTTCTAGCAATCTGTATCTTAGACTTTAACAAAGAGCTGTTTTGGAGCCTTTAGGGAGACATGTACAGCATGATCGGGTTTTTTACCCTTTTCTGGCACAAAATGCACCAAAAGTAAGCAAGCTGTGATGTATAATGCCGCAAACAAATATGTTACGCACGTTGTTCTCAAGACTCACACTTTTTAATGCGCCTAACATGTAGGGGCGTTCTGGAGGCGTGTCGTGCCACACTCGTAATATAAGACACATATATGAATGCAGGTTGGCAAAACTACGCGCATTACTGCTCGAACAGGCAGACCTATTTTACTGTGACCTGCCAGAGCCAGAATAGTCGAAGTGGAGCTAGATTTTCTATTATGCCAAAAAATGTCCCTTAGTTCTCAACTTACATCAGTACCATAATAAAAAGTAATTTATGATAATTATCAAACTATATTAAATTAAATTATTAACATTTAATAAAAAATGTTATCATAAAATAAAAATGTATAGTAACCAAAGAATTCTAAAAATATCTCCTGCAAAATGTATTTAAAATTAATAGAATCTCAAACTAATTTTACATTTAATAATACACTGATGTTGTTGTTCAAAATTTTTCATTTTTACTACATTAAATTTTAAATTAATTTTTGTTGCTCTGACCCTTCATTCTACATACATCGAAAGCCAGCACACCACAGGTCTTGCTGGGACCTGTGGTCCACCAAGCAAGATCAGTATCAAAGGTACTATTCACTGACATGTTGTTCTAATGACTTTTCTTTTATTTCCAGTCTATCTTTAACCTTACATATGTTTAGAAATATAGAAAAAAAGATATTATATTGCCTCTGATGAAGCGCTTTGTGTAGCGCAAAATGCATTCGTTTTTATCTATTGTTTTTTAATCGACGAGGTAATTCCTCTGCATGCTTTATAAAATAAATCGGATACTTTTAACCAAAAAAAGTGGAAAATTGTGAATTTTTTTTTTTTTCGCCAAAGTTTTTGGGTGGTTTTGCTTTTACGGGGGTCCTTCTTGGGTAATATTGTGTTATCGAAATCTACGGTTTGTTACGCATCGACAATACTAAAATTTTAGGGTTTCCGTTATGTTTTTGGTACCGTAAAAAAATTCCAAACTTTTCTATTTTTGAAATTTGTTCCACGGCGCCTTTTGTGGCCCAAATAATTTTTTGTACTAAACCTCGGACGTCATGAGGGGCATTTTTTGCGGGCTGAAGTTTACTTTTTTTATCGTAGCGTTTGGAATGGCTTTTTTGATATTTTTTATTCCATTTTTTTGTGTGACGTAAAAGACCAAGAAACGAAAATTTGGTTTGTTTGGAATTTTTTTTCTTTACGGTGTCAGCGTCAGGATAATGATGTTAAATTTTTATAGATAGATTTTTTTTTCGGCACGGCGATACAATATATGTATTTTTTTTTTATTTTAATGGGTTTTATTTTGTAAATGGGGAAAGGGGGTAATTTTGAATTTTTAAATACTTTTTTTTTTTTACTTTAAACTTTATTATATTTTTTTACTGTAAACATTTAGTCCCCTAGGTCTTGACACTAGGGCGCGATTTGTTAATACACCCAAAAAGCTTTACATAGGATGCATTAGGGTGTAAAAGATGCGGTTTTCCCCCACTTCCTGTCTACGGCCGGAAGTTGGGCAAACCGGCAAATGTAAGTGACGGGAGCCTTCACAGGGCTCCCCATCACCATGTCCGGTCGTCGGCTATGCTGCGCCGATGCCGATGACCGTAACGATCGGTGCATGGCACTGATCATCATTCATTCAGACGCCGCGGCCATCTTTGCGCCAGATCCAACATTTTTTTTTATATATTTCTATACTGAGCTCAGTAAGGATTCACCTGCTGAAGGAACCAGGATCCAAGGCAGCCATGTTAAGGGCCATGGACATAAGAGCCCTGTATACGCTTATGAGTGTTGTGCTTCTAAAATAGGTGCACAACTTCGCCAGATGAGCATTAGTACTCTATTCAATACTGTGTCACCTTAATTTACCACACTATTTGTGCACCCCCTTGTTTTTTTCTTTTTCTCTTTACATATGTTTGGCGCATTAGTAATGCGCCAAAGTTCTGTAATGCACCAAACACACAGACGAGGCACGTTGAACTTTAGACGCCATTTATAATCGCACAAAAAACACTTTAATGCGTTCAGACACATTATACACTGAAAACAAGATGTGATAATTCACTTAGATGCACCTTCTTTCATACATGTCTCCCTTATTTCCTAACTCTGGCAGAGGACTGCCAGAGATGAGTTTAATTTATTCAGGAGTGAGTGCTAGCCCAGCCCTTACATCTGTATTCCTGTCAACCACTAGCCCTGCACACCTTCTGCCTATTGATAGTTTTCACGCCGTTCACAATAATAGGAAGAATCAACGTTGGATAAGTGGGGTGACAGATGCATCAAGGGGACTCCACTTCGACAGCCATAGCTGCACTTTTACAATTTTGTGAAATAAATACTTCAAAACTGCTGTATTTCATATCCTAGATTACGAACCCACGGAAATAACATGTCTGTCCACAGCTTATGACAGGTTCCCTCTTAAAATATTAGCTACTGCCCCCAACTAACAAAAGCTGATAAGCACTGTTCCAATGCAGCAATAACTTCAGTTTCCCCCTCTCGTACCTTAGTGTTCACATCTTAAGGTAATTTTTGTGATGGCTGAGGCCAGTTTGTGACAGACAAGGCTAGTTTTTGACTCCCAGTCATGCACATTACATCATCATTGATGGACAAGCAGGGGACACAGGAGTCCCAATGGCACTGGAATGGTGGCAAGGGAAAAGGTATGAACTGGTTGATTTTTACTTTGTAGCGGTATGGAGAGTAAGCAACTATTTTGTACATTAGAGGAAAACTCTAATTTTGAATAAATATATTATTATTGAAAACTAGGGATTGTGGCACAATGTGTAAAAAATAGATAAAACGCAGAAAAGTGGACTTAGAGAACAGAAAAACTATACGTTTGTTTTCCGAACTTTTATGATAGAACAATTGAAAGTAATACAATTAGAGATGGGCGAATTTCTCAAAAATTTGATTCTGTCTATTCGCCTATTTCCGACAAAAATAATTCGGTTCGAAGTTACTTCGGCACGAATCGCGTTATAAAAAGCAGATATTTCAGGCTGCACAGAGCCTGCAGGGTGCTGTAGAACGTTTGGTGTGCACATGCATTAAAAATGTAGTAAAGGAGCTGTTTGGTCATTCATACAATGTGTGTTTTAGTTATGACACGCAGATGGCTGCCGCCGCTCTTAGAATAGCTTCACTATAAAATTCTCTGGGCACGTAAGAGGGCTAAATGACCAATAACTCAAGTGGGAATGTAGCCTGATAAGTCATGGGCAGCGGAAAGCTGGAAAAAAACAAGCTGAGTGCTCAGGTGGCAACATTAGTGACAGAGTGTGGAGGTGACGGCGCGGCTGCCACCAGCAGCTGAGGTCAAGGCAGTGGCACAATGGACATTCTGGAGGGTGGCAAATCACAAGGAAGCCACAGAGTGGCATAATGACTGAGAGTGGAGGTCACGGCGGCAGCAGTATGAGGTCAGGCAGTGGCAAATGACATTTGGAGGCGCAAAACTGTATTAGGCCAAGTAGTGGCACATGTTACAGTGACTGCTGGTCACGGCGGCAGCGAGAAGTATAAGGTCAGGAAGAATGTATTGTGCCACTGCCTGATATCTTACGGTGGCAGCAGCTTGAGATCAGTGCAGTGGCACAATGACATTCTGGAGGTGGGCTAAAACAGTATTAGGCCACAGGTAGTGACACAATCACACAGTTGTGGAGGGTCACGATGTGCGAGAGCAGGAGATTCAGGCAGTGCACAATGACATTCTGGAGGTGGCAAAACAGAGAGGAGGCCACAGAATGGCAATGAATGAGGAGCGGAGGTCACAGGCGGCAGCAGCATGAGGTCAGGCAGTGACACAATGACACAGTGTGGAGGGTAACGGCAGGAGGCACAGCAGCAGCTGAGGTCAGATGAGTGGCACAATGACTTCTGGAGATGGCTAAACAGGAGAAGCCACAGAGTGGCACCAATTGACTGAGAGCGGAGTCACGGCGCGCAGCTGAGGTTCAGGCAGTGGCACAAGACACAGTGTGGAGGACAATTGAGGGGGGGGGGGACAGCAGCACTGCAGCAGCATGGGTCAGACGTGGCACAATGACCAGTGTGGATGTCTCGGCAACAGCAACAGGCTGCAGCAGCATGAGGTCATTGTGTGACACACATGTCAGAGTGCTTTGAAGTAGGTGGCAATTTCCAGCACTGGTAAAGATTGGTGGTGGCATAATGGAGAAACTGTCAGAAGATGTGTGGCATCAGGCGGGTGGGGTGGCGGGCATCAGAATAGTGGCTGAGGGCAGGTAGTTTTAACCCAGACTGACGCTAAGGCATTGGTGTGTGGAAATCATGGCCGATCCCACGCCTGATTCATCTTGGAAAAAGGTCAGTAGTTCAAACATTTCCCGTGGACAAGCGGTTCTCCTTGTGTGGTAACGATGGCCCCCGCATGCTGATCACACGCTCTGATGCCAACACGTATGGCCGGGCAGGAAGCTTCTCCACTGCAACTCGGCAAGTTGCGGCCACACATCCAGTTTGGCTGCCCAGGTAGTCAGCGGATTCTTCTACTGAGGTGGCAGAGGTGATGTCCAAGTAGGACACAACCTGTTGGTTCTGGGAATGCTCCAGGTCTGCTGCTAGCTGGCGGACTGACCCCTCACTAGGCGGTGTGAAGGAAGCTGCTCATCAGGACTACAGGACTTAGGTTACTACTGATGGAGGGTTACTGCTCCTACCCCCCCACCTTCCCCCAGTAGCCGCGGCAGGTTGTACAGTGAGCATGGAGGAACCCCCCGGTCAGACCGTCCAGTCTCTAGTATTAAAGGTTCAGATTAGAGGATAAAAAGAAGTCTACTTTCAGAGGAGGGACGATGCCGCACATGGCAGCGGCCAATTGATTCGGAGGATTTCCTAAGTATTTGTGTTGTCTTCCTCTCAATAGCTTGGAAAAAGGCTCCCTTTTGGGGACCGGTTAGCGAGGGGTCCAATAGGGTGGAGAGCCTGAAGTCACCCTCTGCGGGATGCTGACTATTAGTCTGTCAATAGCCAGGCAATTAAGCATGCTGTAGGGCCATCTGCCTAGTGACTCCGAGGGCTCCCTGCTCCATCCACTTGTATACTGACACGGTGCTTGGGGGTCTTCTCCTTGTCTTCCTCAATATCCATCCACCTCCTCCTGCTGCTCCTGCTACCACCTTCTCTTGTCACATGGGTAGTAAATCAACTCATTTCACCAGACAATGCTTCGGCTCCCAATGTTCCTCCTCCTCTCCTCCTCCATTCAGTCCCCAAGGAATCATGTGGCACGAGGATGTAGTCGAACACGTCTCCAGTCCCTCTGCCAGACCAGATTTTTCAGCATCTGTTCCAGACATGAAGCAGTGGAATGAGGTTATTCATCCCGAAGTCCTGGAGACTGAAAAATTACGTCGCCTCCTCGATTGGCCTCTACATACGGGCAGGGTCACGCTTTGCTGCCACTGGCTGACATCAAGTTACACAGGGGAGTACTTCTGTCTGCTGGATCATCAAAAAAATCGTTTTATGGCCGTTTTTCTGTTCATACATCCGGTCCAAACATGTGCAGCGGAATTCCTGCGGGTGGAAATCATCGCATATCAGAGTGTGTTGGGGGAGGCCGTTCTGCGCTGGCAACTCGAGGAGGGTGTTCCTGGCTTTTGTAAGGAAGATGGATGAAGTTGCATGCACAGTTTTCCTGGCCATTTTTCAGATTGTTCTGAAGATCGGTGGAGACTTCAGGAACATTTTTCCACAACCAGATTGAACACGTGCGCCATGCAGGGCGCAGGACCATCCTCCTCAGTGAGCGCGGACATCCCATGTTATTCCCATTGTCCGTCTCCATGGTTCCGATTTGCAGTTGCGCGAAGAAAGCCACTCATCGATTTCTTGCTGCATGTCGAGGTGCTGTTTCTCCCTGTGTGTCTTCGTTCGACGTGGAAAGCCAGGTGTTGAAATGCGTGACAGCTGGGTGTGCCCTACACATGTGGGTCGATGGAGCGTACTTGTGGAGGCTGAGATGGTGGTGATTGGTGAGGAGGAGGAGTGAGGACATTTGGCGCAGATGCAGCAGTATGACAATCGTGGAGGAGGAAAGCGCCGTTATCCTGTCCAAGTTTGGTGGTGCGCTGGTGCCGGATGCTCATTACCTGGTGGGCGTAAAGGTCAGTGTACTGGCCCTGACGTTTGTTACTGCTCCAGACGTCAGCGCTGCCGTGCTCCTTGGAACAAACGATAAGCTCAGGGACTGTCCAACCTTCTGTTCTACTTATTATGAGAGTGATGGTACTGCCACTTTATGGAAAAGGAAATACAGCTTGGAACTCGCCATCTCGGCTCGGCACTAGCCATTAGTTCTCTGAAGGTGCAGAGTCTACCATGTGGAAAGGGAGGGACTTGCTAATACCAAAAAACTTGGACTGGTGCCACGGTCAGCTGCTGCACACCTTTGGATGGTTGGGACGTAATAATGTTGTCCTCGTGCAATCGCCTCGCTGAACGACTGCTGGCGCCTTGAGTAGTAGCGTGGAGCAGGAGCATCTGTACCGGCTGATGATGTCTAGAGGGGAAAAAAAAAAAATAGCTCCCTTCTGCAGAGGTGGTAGAGCTCTTGACTGGCTTGCAATGGCCATGTGGGCCACTGGGCGCTGCTGTTGCTGCTGTTGCTTGCGGGGCGGCGGATGGACACACATCTGAGCCACGTTTCTCCCAGGGCCTCGGTTGGTGATGCCTGCATGTGTTGGACACAGGGCCGTGGGGGCCATTGTTAGCTCCCTGGCACGCTTCACTTTATGCACCCAGATTCTACATAGTACCCCATATTGGCTCCTCGGTGTTCTGAAAGAACTGCCACCACCGCGATGTATTCGGATGTTACCGTCCAACGCTCTGCAATGTGTGACTACTGCCGCGCTGCCTCGCTGAGCCCTGTGCCGCTACTTTCATGTGGGACATGCCGAGAGGATTATTTTTTACCCCATGGACGCTTGGCTCCCGAACCTCTCATGTGCTGTTTCCTTGCTGAATCACGGCCCACACGACCCAATTTGCTGGCAGCGCTGCTGATGACGTGGCAAGCTGACACACTCTTCTACCTGACGATGATGACGACCTTGCGCACCCGGCTCCCATGTGACGGTCGGTTCTTCATCTTCTATTTGTGTTTCATCGGTCAATCTGTGTACCTCATCACCTGGTCTTGGTATGCAGAGGCTGACCTCTCACAACATGACCTACCATTGACAGAGGCAGGGCTGATATGAGGTACAGGTGATGGCGTGGACCCGCTCTCAGGGCCATTGCCAACTAAGGGTTGTGGTCTGGTGGTTCCCACACGACTATTGGCTCGGGTGTCAGTTGGTCATCTGGGAGGAATGAGGTCATGACCTTGTCAACATATCATGTAACCCCTTGGGTTGCTGAACAACAACGGCCGCTAGATGACAGCGGCTGTTGTGGATCACCGAGTGACCCCCGCTGCGACGTCCACTTTGCTGTGCTGCGACTGGGCCTGTTACAGGAATGTTGGGCCACTGCATCGCAGGATGCAGAGCCTGCAACCTCTCTGTATGACATACTGTTTGTTCTAAAATGTACAGACACTGTTTGATGTGATATATGTATTGATAAGATACACCATGTTTTTGTCTCCAAAATGTTACCGTAAACAAGCTTGGGTATACCCTTGGATATAATTTGGCGCTCACAAGTGCAGGAAAAAATTTATTGTATGTGTCGTTTTAAAAAAACACTGTGTGTTTTACTAAATGTAAAGCACAAACCAGGCTCTTAAATTACCTGTCGGACATGATTAGGCTACAGGAAAAATGTATATATTTTGGAGTTGAAAAAGACAGTTTTTTTTTTGTCAGCATACCAGCAAGGACTACGCTTAATTAAACCCTGGATGTAAATTGCGCCAAAGAATTGAGCTGCACAAAAATAGTAGCTTTGTTGCGTGTTACAATTGGTGTTTTCTACGCCACACTTATGAGATACTGTTGTAAGTAACCTTTGTTGTGAATTATGCTACAGGAAATAATTATATTTATTTTGGCGTTGAAAAAGACGGTTTATTTATGGTCAGCACACCAGCAAAACAACGCTTATTAACCCCTGGATGTAATAATGCGCTATAGAATTGAGCCGCACAAATAAAGGCAGCTTTGTAGCGTGTTACAAATGCGTGTTTTCTACGCCACACAACAAGAGATACAGTTGTAAATTAACCTGTCGGGATGGAATTAGGCTAAAGGGAAAAATTTATATATTTTTGGCGTTTAAAAAAGAAGGTTTATTTTTGTCAGTCACAGCAAAAACAACGCTTAATTAACCCCTGGATGTAAATTGCGGCAAATAATTGAGCCGCACAAAATAGTACTGATTTGTAGGCGTGTTACAATTGATGTTGTTTTCTTCGCCACACAACAGAGATACAGATTGTAATTAACCTTTGCTAGTGAATTAGGCTACAGGAAAATATGTTTATATTTTGGCAGTTGAAAATGTCGGTTTCTGGGGTCAGCAACCAGCAAAACAACGCTTATTAACCCCTGGATGTAAATATGCGGCAATAGATTGAGCAGCCATAATGAAGTTGTTTATTTGTATTGTAAAAAAACGCTGTTTCTTTAAATAAATACACGAGGAAGCTTGCTTAGATCCCACTGGGATATTGAATGATATGCAGCTGCCAGTGGACGCACATGGATTTCTGAACCAAATACACCTAAAAATTAAAAATAGATCATTAAGAGTACAGGTTCTCTGAGAAGCTTAGGACACCCCACAGTAAACGCTATATAAAAATTTATTCTCAGTAAGAGCTATAGCCGCGGCAAGCCATTCCCTGATGTGCACAGTGAGAGGTGTGTAGATCCCTGGCGTCGCGCCGGATTTATAGTGCGGTGAGTCACTGATCCAGCGGCTATGATTGGCTTCATCTCTGCACCAGTCATGCAGCTATGCCCTTCTTCCTCCAGAGTTCTTTGCCACTTGTATCGCAATGTGCTCGCAGCCATTTTATCAATCAAATGCATCACTTCGTTACACGAAGTACCCCAAAGTGCGACTTCGTTGTCCGACCGAAGTTTTTCCTGAAATTCTAATGAATTCCAATTCGTTAGAATTCATTCGCAATCTCTAAATAAATCTTTTATTTGTGTAATGAACGCCCTAGTCTCACACTGGCTTACCCTGCCTAAGCACGAAAACTGCCCCGAAAAGGGCGACCTCCCCGAAAACGGCAACCCCGCACTCAAACCTCTTCCTGAGCTGTACCTAGTAGAACGTGTGCCAGACAAACATATGACACACAAGGTACAGACGCCACAAATAAATAAGGAATAGTGTATGGGGGGGGGTGCCTTTGCCCAAACCAGGCGAATAATAATGACTGAATGGAGAGGAGTAACAGAAAGACAACGCCAAAATCCAAGAACCAGCAAAACAACACAGCAGAGCAAAACAAACCGATAGAACACACAAAAGCAATCACCAGGTAGGAAGAGGTTTAAAACCACCACCCCATCCAGGGATTTGCTAAAGTGCTTAACCCATGAAAGGGGTTGTATCATTTCATTAATTGATCTTCAGAATAAGGGGACAGTGAAAACAAGCAACTTTTAATTGGATGTCATTAGCAAAGTTTGTCTTGTTTGGCAGTCTGCCTTATCTTCGTTTTCTTGTAACCACTGTTCACCAGTGTGGTCATGATTCCCCTCCTTTCCATTTCATTGGCTGACAGCTCTATAATTTTACATTCTGTTTGCCACGGGTGTATTCACGGAGCGAGCAATCTGCTCTCTACTCAATGTAAGGGGAGCGGCACATTTTCACTATGCATAGCCAGGAAGAGAACAATAACTTGCAGGGCTTCTACAATTAGAAAACTCATGAATTGTGCGCTTGATGTCCTAATTGTTCCTGCGGTAACTATAGAAGGGGTTCTGTTGTGCATTGGAGGAGTTTCTTAGAAGACTGGTTTCTATTGTAACAAAACTCATGCTGTGAGAGGAGAAGGATATCAGTGATCTGAGTTAATTTAAGATTGTCTATGACTGAATGCAAGCCTGTGGTATGTAAACATACTTACTAAATAAAGAATGTATTGGGAGAAGCACAGGACTGTTGACTGGGGGCTGTGTGGAAGATTTGGGATGTGCATTAACAGTGAAGGGGGGATGATGTTAATCCCCCTTCAGTAAGAAAACACCCAGTGGGAGGGAAAGAAAGATAAACACCACTAAATTTGTAGAGCTAAGATGCTGAGTGTACAATTGAAAACACACTAAACTGATGGAAGCGGAGACAGTCTCCTTTATGAACCCATCACACCATGGCTGAGGCGTGCAAACAAATCTGAAAAGGGCCAGAAGTGCAGTCCTGACAATTTAATTATTAACGTGTCTTCAGGTTAAGATTCTTTTTCCTTTTTGAAGTGTTGTATAACAGCAGGGAGTATAGACACAAGTTTACTTAACAAGTTTCCGAGCCTCCTAAGGGTCACAGTCAACCTTGTTGAGTTCTAGATGTGATAAGAAATAAAAAAGGCTATGTGTGTTCGAGTCTATGGCCATGAATACAAGAATACAAAGAAGTTTATTATTTCAGTACACAAACTAGTTGCAAACACAATTTGGAGGCAAGAAATTGGCATTGTAAACTTGCCATAAAGGAGAATAATGCCAGTCTGCAGAGTTTCTGGATCAAGAAAGGAAAATATTGAACTATATCAAAGGCAAAAGAAAGAAACTAGAGAAAGAATGTGTTTATGGTGATGTACTGATTTACAACTTTGATTTAGAGTTGTGGAATTGTGGACAACTGTTTTCCCCTTTGTGTGGCTATGTAAGACAACTAGAGATGGGCGTGCTTTTGATTGATAAAATGGCTGCGAGCACATGGCGTTACATGGGGCAAAGAACTCTAGAAGGAAGAAGGGCATAGCCTGCATGGACATGTGCAGAGAGATGAAGCCAATCAGAGACCGGCGGGATTCTGTGACATCACCGCACTATATATAGTCGGGTGTGCGGACGCTGGGAGCTCATACCGCTCTCACTGTACTGAGTAGAGAAGGTGCTGCCGCGGCTGCTTATGATAGCTGATACTAAAGAACTCATTTTTATACAGTGATTTTTGGGGGGTGTCACAGCTTGTCTCAGAGACTGCTTCTCTTACGTTTCTAATTTGATTTTGTGGGGTATTGGAACTGAATGTCCAGTGTGGTCCAATGCAGCTGCATAACCATTTTTAATCCTATCTGCTCACAAGCACATTGGATATCCAAGGGTTATCTAAGCTGTTCCTTGTTGTATCATTTAAAGAAACACGTTTTTACATCAAATACCACTTAATTTTTGGTTGCTCATTCTTTTGCGCAATTTAGATAAAGGGGTTAATTAAGCGATGTTCTGCTGTTGTGGTCACTAAAAGAAAGCGTCTTTTCCATCGCCAAAAAGGAATTTTGCCTGTAGCATAATTCACAACCAAAGGTCAATTACAAGTTTTTCTGTTGTTGTGTACCGTAAAATACACGCCATTTTAACACGCTACAAAGCTGGTAATTTTTGGTTGCTCATTTCTTTTGCGCTATTTAGGTCAGGGGTTAATTAAGTGTTGTTCTGCTGTTAGGGTCACTAAAAGTAGCATTCTTTTTCACGCACAAGAAGATAATTTTGCATGTAGTATAATTCATAACCAAATGTTAATTTCAAGTTTTTCTGTTGTTGTGTACGTAAAATACACGCATTTTAACACGCTACAAAGCTGGTAATTTTTGGGGTTTTACTCCATTTCTTTTGCGCAATTTAGGTCCAGGGGTTATATTTTTAAAAGTGTTTTGGTTCTTTTTTTAATTTTTTTGCTGTTAGGGTCACTAAACGAAAACGTTCTTTTTTCACCGCCAAAGAAGAAATCTTGCTGTTATAGTATAATTCATAACCAAAGGTTATTACAAGTTTTTCTGTTGTTGTGTACCGTAAATAACACGCCATTTAAACACGCTACAAAGCTGGTAATTGTTGGTTTCACATTTAGTTTTTTGCGCAATTTAGAGATCCAGGGGTTAATAAGCGTTGTTCGGCTGTTATGGTCACTAAAAAAACGCTATTTTCACCGCAAAAAGGAAATTTTGCCTGTAGCATAATTCACAACCGACGGTTAAATTACAAGTTTTTCTGTTGTTGTGTACCTTAAATCACGCCATTTTAACACGCTACAAAGCTGGTAATTGTGGCATATATTCCTTTTTGCGCAATTTACGTCAAGGGTTAATAAGTATTTTTCTCGTTGTACTTAGTAAAAAGAAACGTTCTTTTCACCGCCAAAGAAGAATTTTCTCCTGTAGCATTAATTCATATCCGAAGGTTAACTTAAGCCTTTTGTGCTATTATATTCAGTAAATTACACAGTGTTTAAACGACACATACACTAAATTTTTTCCTGCCCATTTGTGGAGGCAATTTATATCCAAGGGTTAACCCAGCTTGGTAGTGGATTCATTTGGGAGTCAAATACTCAGGGAGTGTATTTATCATATACGATATCCTCATCAAACAAGTGTTTCATGTACCATTTTTAGAACAAACTTGTATGTCAGACAGAGAGGTGGGCAGGTCTCCACCTGCGAGTGGCAGTGGCACAGATATTCCTGGTGCAGGCCCAGGTCGCAGCCACAGCAAGGGGACGTCGCAGCAGGGGTCACTCGGTGAGGCCACAAACTGTCGCTGTTCATCTAGCGGTGTGTGTGTTCAGCAACCCTATTGGTTCTTGATTGGTTGACCTATGTTCCATCCACTTCCTCCAGTTGAAAATCTGACAACCCCAGCAAGAGTCAGACACAACCCCTTAGTTGGCATGGCCGGAGCGGGTAGCAGCCCTCACCTGTTCTCAACCCGCCTCTTTCCCATCGGTTCCTCAGCCACGAGATCTACATGTGGTCGGGCTCAGCGTCCAAACCCCTATACAGCGAGGATGAACAAATTGAGGAGGGCAGTCAGCAGTTACTTGGCAGCAAAGAAATGGGGCAAATTATCCCCTGCTTCTTGGCAGTAGGTGGCTCAAAGTATAGTTGTGAGAGAGTGGGTATGGAGTCATGTTGTGTGAGGGGTCAGGCCCTGCATACCAAAGACCGGTGATGAGGACAGCTAGTGACGATGAAACACAAAGTCGATGATGATGTAGCCGACGCACTTGGGAGCAGGGTCGAAGTCAAAGGGCTTCATTCATGTCAGGAGAAGAGGGCATCAGCTCTGCGCGTCAGGCAGCGGCGCAGCCAGCAAGTGGGTTATGTGGCCGTGATTCAGCAGGGTAGCAGCGAGTGTGAGGTCCAGGGCAAGGGGTAGAAAACCCGCTTCGCAGGTCCAAGAAAGTAGCGGGCACCAGGGCCCTCAGCAATGCAGCGGCGGCAGTAGTACAGCTACTCGGCTGTGTGGCATGTTCTTTGCTAAGACACGGAGGAGCGAATATGGGTATTATGTAGAATCTGTGGGCATAAAGTTAAAGCGTGGCCAGGGCTAACGGTGGCACACTGGCCCTGTGTCACACATGCAGGTTCACCATCCGGTGGACTGGGAGAAAATGAGGCTTACCCATGTGGTGGTCCATCCTGCCGCCGCAGCAACAGCAGCAGTAGCGCCCAGCTGGCAAGTATGCATTGCGCAAGTCAAGGCTCACCACTATGTTGATGGGAGCTGTTTCTCGTTGCCATCATCTCCGGACCAGTTGCTCCTGCCACTTCCCGCACATCATTGGTGCCTCGCCCAGTCGTTCAGCGAGCGCGATTTCAAACAGACAACAGTATGCGTCAACCATCTAATGTGCAGAAGCTGACGTGCTCCTGTCCAAAGGTTGTTGGTACTGCGTCCCTTGCTTTCCAAATGGAGGACTCTGGCACGTTCAGAGAATAATGGCTTGTGCCAAGCCGAGATGGAGAGTTCCAAGCGTAATTTATTTTCCAAAAAGGCAGTACCAGCACTTCTAAAATATGTAGAACAGAAGGTGGGCAGTCTTGAGCTTGGTTTGTTCAAGGATGCACGCAGCGTGGACTTCTGTGAGCTGTAACTACGGTCAAGGGCCAGTACATGTCCTTTACGGCACACTGGGTGAATGTGCATCCTTGCACCCGCACACCAACAAATTGGACAGGACTCGCCGCTTCTCCTCCACCGTTGTCAAACTGCGGCTCCTGTGCCAATGTCTGCCTCTACTCCTCCCCACACACCATTCAGCCTCAAAAGAACTGCCTCATCATACCAAATGTGATGGGCCACAGCTGTGTCACAAAATTCTACACTGGCTTGCCTCGTGCGAACGATCGTCAGAACTGGGGAGGAACGATCCGCGCATGCAGCAAGAAATCGATGTGTGGCTTTCTTGCGCCACTGCAAATCGGAAACCATGTTGACAGACAATGGGAGAACATGGTGTCCCGCTGCACCGAGGAGGGATTGTCCATGCGCCATGCATGCGCACGTGTTCAATCTGTTGCTGAAAAGGTTCCTTGAAAGATTTCCACCGACTCTTCAGAAGATTCTGAAAAAATGGCAGGAAACTGTGCATGCACTTACAATCCTTCTACAAAAAGCAGGAACACCCTCCGCGAGTTGCAGCGGGCAGAACGGCGTCCCCCAAAACACTCTGATATGCGATGTTTCCACCTGTTGGGAATTCTAGCCTGCACATGTTGGACCGTCTGTATGAAACAGAGAAAGGCCATTAACGATTTTTTGATGATCAGGCGGACAGGAGTACTCCTCTGTGTAAACTTTGATGTCAGCCAGTGCAGACATGCGGCACACCTGCGTTTGCTGAGCCATTCGAGGAGGCGACGTTATTGTCAGTCGCAAGGACTACAGGATTAATAACGTCATTCCACTGGCTTATGTCCTGCGAAACAGATGCTGAAAAATCTGTCTGGGCAGCGGGACTGGAGACGTTGCGCTACATCTCGGGGCCACATGTAGTCCAGTGGGATGAACTGAGGAGGAGGAGGAACATTGGAGCAGAAGCATTGTCTAGTGAAAATGAGTGGATTTTATACCAGGTGACAAGAGTGGGAGTGCAGAAGCAGATGGGGAGGTAGATGGTGATGTGGAAGACGTGGCAGATGACCCGCAAGCACGTGGCAGTATACAGTGGAGATGGAGGCAGGGAGCCCTCGAAGTCACTTGTGCAGATTGCCCGCAGAATACTGATATGCATGGCTAGTGGACAGCCGAATAGTCACCATCCGGCAGACTGTCTGCTTCTCCACCCTATTGGACCCTCGCTACCGGTCAAAAGGGAGCTTTTTCCCGCTGATGAGAGGGAGGAAAACTCAAATACTATACGGGCATCCTCCGTAGTCAGTTGGCCGCTGCCTATGTGCGGCATAGTTCCCTCCTCTGACAGGTTGGACTGGGGGGTTCTCAGCGCTCATGAAATACTCCCGCGGCTGCTGGCGAAGGTAGAGGGGTAGGAGCAGTACCAGCTCCCATCAGCCAGCAACCTAAGTCTGGAGTCACTGATGAGCAGCTTCCTTCACCCGCCTAGTGAGGAGGGCAGTCGACAGCAGCAAGCAGCAGGACCTGAGCAGCCCCTGAAACCAACAGGTGGGGCACTACTTGGACAGCACTTGTCACCCCGGTTTTTAGAAGATCCGCTGGACTACTGGGCTGCCAAAACTGGGATGTTGTGACCGCAACTTGCCGAGTTTTTGTGTGGGGCGGGAGGTTGAGTAGAGTAGTGAGTACGCTTGTCGGCAAAGTAGTGGACTCTGGGTTGGATGTTTGTAGTTGTGAGGATGTGACGATGGTACGACGCGCGCTCGCGCAGAGAGTGTCCTGCGTGTCGGTGTGTGTGGGAGGGTAGATATTCTCAGTTGTCGCTCGCTCTCTACTCATCTCGCGCATGGAGTAGTGGCCTCGGTTCTATTTGTTTGTGTCTACGGGAAATGTGGAAAGATAGACTGACTTTGTCAAGATGAATCAGGCGAGGATCGGCCAGGATTTCCACACATCACAATGCCTTAGGCGTCAGACTATAATCTCAGCCATGACGGCCTCACCCAAAAGTGGAGAAATGAGTACTGGGTTCAAACCTACCTTGCCTCAGCCACTATTCTGATGCCGCCTCCAGTCTCCTGATGCACCACATCTGCTGCAGCTTTCCTCTTCGCACTGCCTACCACATCCTGTACCAGGGCGTCTGGTTAGTGCACTCACCTCACACTCGTCAACTTGAGGTGTGACAACTCTATGACCTCTGCTGCTGCAGCCTGTTGCTGGTGCCATGACATCCTACACTGTGTCTATCTGTGCCACTCTGTATGGACCTCATGCTGCTGCTGCTGTGTTGCTGTTGCGTGTAACCTCCCACACCCTGTCATTGTGCCACTCTCTGACTTTTGCTGTTGCTCCTCCATCCACCTTCCATTACTTGTCATTGTGGACTCTGTGGTCTTCTATGTTTTGCCACCTCAGAATGTCATTGTGCCACTGCATGACCTCATGCTGCTGCTGTGGCGGGGGGGTGTGCAGTGACCCCACCTTACACACTGTGTCATTGTTGCACTCGTGGCCTACTCTGGTTTTTAACAACTCCAGAAGTCATTGTGCACCACTGTGTGACCTCATGTTGCTGCTGTGGCTGCTGCCGTCGACCTCACAATCTGTATTGTGCCACTGTCTGACCTCATGTTGCTGCTGTGGCTGCTGCCGTGCCCTCCACCACTGTTCATTGTGCCACTCTCTGACATCTTGCTGCTGCTGCCGTCACCTCCCATCTCTGTTATGGGCTGCCACTCTGTGGCCTACTACTGTGTTTGCCACGTCCAGAAGTCACTCTGTGCCACTGCTTGACCTCATGCTGTTGCTGTGGATGCCTGCCGTGACCTCACCCCACTCTGTCATTTTACACTGTCTGACCTCATGCTGCTGCTGTGGCTGCTGCGCCGTGACCTCCAATCTCTGTCATTGTGCCAGACTCTCATGACCTCATGCTGCTCGCCGTACACCTCCCCACTCTCTAGTCAGTGGCACACTCTGTTGGCCTACTATGTTTTGGCCACACTCAAGATTTCATTTGTGCCACTGCCTGGACCTCCTGCTGCTGCTTGTGCCCTCTCACAACTGTGTCATTGTGCCACTCTGTGGCCTACTACTGTTTTTGCCACCTCCAGTATGTCATTGTGCCACTGTCTGACATCATGCTGCTGCTGTGGCTGCTGCCATGACCTCCACACTCTGTGCCATTGTCTGACCTCATGCTGCTGCTGTGGCAGCTGCTGTGACCTACACACTGTGTCATTGTGCCACTCTGTGTCCTACTCCTGTTTTTGCCACCTCCAGAATGTCATTGTGCCACTGTCTGACCTCATGCTGCTGCTGTGGCTGCTGCCGTGACCTCCACACTCTGTCATTGTGCCATTGTCTGACCTCATGCTGCTGCTGTGGCTGCTGCCGTGATCTACACACTCTGTCATTGTGCCACTGTCTGACCTCATGCTGCTGCTGCGGTCACTTCCACACTGTGTCATTGTGCCACTGCCTGACCTCATGCTGTTGCTGCTGTGACCGCCACACTGTGTCATTGTGCCACTGTGTGGCCTACTCCTGTTTTTGCCACCTCCAGAATGTCATTGTGACACTGTCTGACCTCATGCTGCTGCTGTGGCTGCTGCCGTGACCTACACACTCTGTCATTGTGCCACTGTCTGACCTCATGCTTCTGCTGTGGCTGCTGCCGTGCCCTCCACACTGTGTCATTGTGCCACTCTGTGGCCTACTCCTGTTTTTGCCACCTCCATAATGTCATTGTGCCACTGTCTGACCTCATGCTGCTGCTGAGGCTTCTGCCGTGCCCTCCACACTGTGTCATTGTTCCATGCTGTGGCATACTCCTGTTTTTGCCACCTCCAGAATGTCATTGTGCCACTGTCTGATCTCATGCTGTTGCTGTGGCTGCTGCCATGACCTCCACACTGTGTCATTGTGCCACTCTGTGGCCTACTCCTTTTTTTGCCACCTCCAGAATGTCATTGTGCCACTCTCTAATCTCATGCTGCTGTGGCTGCTGCCGTCACCTCCACACTCTGTCACTGATGTTGCCACCTGAGCCCTCAGCTTGTTTTTATCCAGCTGGTTCTGCAATGACTTTATCAGGCTGCATTCCCGCTTCAGTTTGTTGGTCAGTTTTGCCCTCTTAAGTGCCCAGGGAATTTTTCAGTGAAGTGATTCTAAGAGCGGCGCCAGTCATATGCATGTCATACTAAAACACAACCGTGTATGAAAACCACACCAAGCTCCCTCTGCATATTTAAACATGGCACAACATTGTACAGCACCCTGCAGGCTCTGTGCAGCCTGGAAATAGTTGTTTTTGTAACGCGATTTGTCCCGAAGCGATTCGGACCGAAACTAATTTTGTTGGAAAATTCGGCGAAGTCACCGAATAGAATTTTTGAGAAATTCGCCCATCTCTAAATATAATAACATACTTATTAATAAAAAAGAGGCATGAGGGTCCTTCTTGAAAAGATTTAAATCTATGGAGAAATAAGGATGAATCAAAAATTAAAAATTGCTTAATTTTTTAAAAAGTCCAACCACTTTATATAAAAATAGGTAGTACGTAGTAAAGGCGTGAGCATGTCACCCAGCCAGTATCTACGTATGTACAGATATGAAGTGCATATAAGTATAGAGTGTGAGGAATGCTATTGATCGAATGAAGGGGTGGTAAGAGGAAGGGAGACTGTTTAGGAATTGTTGTAGATGTATTTTAGATGTATTTTGAAAAGTGATCTGAATGTATTGCATTGGGTTGTACATATCATAGAAGTGACAGAAGTGAAAGGTCTGGAAAATTAGAGTGAGAGGTGTTACAGTGAATGGGTAACCAGTGCACAGGGTAGAGTTGTCAGTGTAATTGCTAAAAAGAAAGAGGAGTCTAGCTACTGCATTCAAGATAGACTAGAAATGGGAGAGTTTGGAGAATTAACAACCAACTAGTAATGAGTTGAAGTGATCAGGATAAGAATGTAGTGCAACAATAAAACTTTTAGCTGTCTTCACAGTGAGCAAAAACTAGATTCTGGAAATTTTTTTAAGGTGCAAGTGATATGAGTATGTAAGCAATGGAATATATAGAGGACAGATCAGAGTTTAGCATGACCACAAAAAGCGGTCATGCTAAGATCAAAGTAGTACCAGACCACTGAAATGGAAATATCTGGTTTGAGTAGGTTGGTAGAAGGTGGAAGGACATGATGTTAAGTTTTTGAAAGATTCAGTTTCCACATGGTGCCTTAAGGGTTTGTAAAGGTTTTTACCAGATACACCAGTTTCCACACTCCAAAACATTCAGCCAGCTCAGTGGGGAATCATGGGCGTTAATACAACTGTTAACTTGTTTTTATATATTTCTATTTTCCTCCATCTGGTGTGCTGGACTACATGCTTTCTGAATTGACTATTGACCTCTGCCCTTGTCCCATGGATTTTTCTGTGCATCCTCTTGGATTGGGAGTCAGCTGCTCAGTTTCATAAGCTGCATATGGTTTGGTGAGCTGTGTAATCATTTATGATACTAATGATGGTTGACTTGGAGCTGAATGTGTTTATTTCTACTGATGTTAATGTATGCTTAATTTGCTTAAAGGGGTATTGCCATCTTAACATTCATGGCGAATCAACAGGATATGCCAACAATATCTGATTCATGCAGGTCCACTGCTGGGATCTACAGCAATTTTAAGAATGGAGGTTCCTATGTCTCCCATCCTTGTCTGTGCTATAGCTGCATAGTTCAGAGAGGTGTCTGCGCTCTTTCCTGTCAGTAGTGTGCTACCGTCCCTTTAGGATGTTCAGGTCTATTTTCAGCCTCAGCCAGGGTTCTGTAAGGAACCTAATGGGTTAATTACCTGGGCACAATCCCTGGCTGGGGTGGGGTATTTAAACCTCTCTCTGAGTTCATTCAGTGGCTGTGATTGCTTCTGTGTCCTGGCTTGTGCTTCTTCTTTATGGTTTGAGATTGACTTTATGGTTCCTGACTTTAGCTTGATCTATGGAATTACCTCTGCTTCTTGTTTGGGTACTGTATTTCCCTTAGCTTGTCTTATATTGTTTATGTCTTGTTTGTTCCTTTCTGTTCCCCGTTTGTTTGTTCTGTTTTGTTGGTGTTTTCCTGTCTACATCAGGATCGTCCAGGGCAAGCCATGTGTGTGGGATAGCTCTTTTCAGGGCGGTTATTCTGCTTTACGCAGGGAAAGGTCAGGAAACGACAGACCCCTGACATTTCTGTGGCGCCCCATGTCTGGGTCACCACAAAATAACTGTCTGTGTAAGGTTACATATGCATTATTAGATGTGATGAAAGTTAGTTTCTCTGCTAAGCACTGCACACAGACATTGTAACCCGGACCCTTACTGTGGGTTATACACTTTACTTTCATCCAGAGTTTATGACACGGCCCCTAGTCAGAGGAAGAGAAAGTGGGCAGAGAGAGTGTAGTGTGGGTAGAAGAAGGAGATTGCCTCATGTAGAGAGGGTGTGTGCCTTCCTACAGGACAAGCTGAAGAAATCAGCGTATCAGTCCCTTGGCCACAGTGACTTCCAGAGTCTATGGCAAACTGAGAAAACTACTTGGTGTTCACAAGTAGCAGAGTGAATTGCCCAGGAACTCAGCAGCTTCACAGAGGCAGGAGTTCAGCGGTCAGAGAAGCCAGGATTCCTATAGGACTCGCACTGCCTGTTCCTGGAAGGGATCACCGATCCAGCATTTTTCTCTTGGAAATCATGGAATCCAAGAGTCCTGTTATCAGATGTGTAACTAGCAACAGGAGAGCTACACCACACTGCAGCAGAGAAACTGAACTCTCATAGCACATGTCCGGCAGAAATCTTAATTCCTGGACTGTGTAACACCTACTGGCTATGTCTGCAGAGCTTCAGTACATTTTCTGTCACATCATCCTGCACCATCTGCCTTGGGAGTCAGCCCTAGTTGGGGAGGGGTTAATCACCAGGCACTAATTACCCCACTTCTCCCAGGGATCCCAGTAGTGCCAGCCAAACTTGGCCGACAACCCCAATGGCATCACAATTTTTTAATAACCCCTTTTTTTTGCCAGCTCCCCCGGCCCGGGCTGGGCCTCCCCACCTGGACCCCGTGTAACACGGGCCGGGGGGGGGTACATTTCCCATTTTTTTATTGAATTCCAAGTACAAAAAAAGCTGTGTCCAAGTGGGAAAAAATCTTTTAAATGCTGCAATATCAGAAGCTTGCAACATAACCTTTCACCAAGGGGTTGCAATGTGGAGATTTTCTAACTGTCGCCCCACAACCCAAGGCTAATGAACCAATAGTAAAATGGGTTTTACAAAATCCAAAAAGTTGATCCAGCAGCTCCATAAAATCTTTGCTTTATTATTTCCTTTTTTAAAAAAGGCATAGCATTGTGGCACAGGAAAGCTGATGCGTTTGGGGAAAAACACAGTCCCCAAAATGCACCGTTTTAAGGTACCAAATAAAGAAAAGTTTTAGGGACTGTGGATCAACTTTTGGATTTTGTGTTTTTTTTTTGGGCCCAACGGATGTGCAATCCCCTTATAAGAGGGGGAGTGGTTATTTCCCTTTTTTTTTTGGGTAAAAGGGGTTTTTACCATGTTAACGCTTCACATGCGTTGGACCCATTTTGGACGTCGGGGGGTTCTTTAGCTCGGGATCCCCTTTTGGTAAAAGGAAATTGCTGACACGGGTTCTTTAAATTTGGATTCCCCAGTTTTATTTTCCACACAGGAAAAAAAAAAACGGTATACAAAAAAAAAAATCTAGGCGTCTGCCCTAACTACAAACAGTGGACCCTTCTAACCTGCGGTCAGGCCCTACTGTCCAGCCGAAGATGTACTCTCTAGTAAAATTAGGCTTCCGTCCAGCCGGGGGTAGAGCCCTCTCCTCACTCCTGGCGCCCCCACTTCAGGTAGCAACCACACCCCCCGATTACCGGGAAGACAGGTTTTTTAAAAAGTCTCCGGGATGTTAAAAAACCCCGCCCCTGGAACGGGGGGCGGCAACCCACCCAAATATCCCCGGTCCCGGGGAAAAAAAACCCTTTAAAAACCCTTTTGCAGCCATGCTAGGTAATTGTGCAGAAACCTATGGTTATGACGCCAATTTTTGTTTCCCCCACCAAACCCAGGTTTTTGGGGCACTTGCAGCCGGTATCTGGATTCCCCCTAGTGGAAAGGAAAATGCGAGCCTGCTGTCGCTCTGCACATATCCCCCCCCCCTTTTAAAAAAGGGCCCGTGGGTCTTTCTCACCCGGCCCCAAAAACCTCCCTCCGGGGTCAAAGCTCCTACTTTGGGGTAAAACTTTCCCTAAGTCAGACGCCCAGTTTTCTGGGGGGTACCCCATACTTCGGGGAACTATATCCAGTTTCCCCCTGTAGAAATTTTTTTTCCCCCAACATCAATTTTTCCCATTTGTTTCTTCTTCATCTGCCTGTGGTCCCCAAATTCCCAATGCACAGAACCAAATCATACATCCCCATCCAGGTTTATACCTTTCCCAGGTACCTGTCTTGAGGGCAATAACCCCTTTTATTGTGCTAAAAAACCCACCCCGGCATCACCATAAAAAGGGGCATTCCCCACAAAACTTTTTATCACCATTTTTTCCCCCTTTTGCGGCCAAAGTAAAGCCTATATTTTTTGCCATCACCAACTTTGGCAAGACTAAAGATGGGGACTCGGGGTAAAATGTCACGGGCCCCAGGAAGCTCCGCTGAGGGTTCCCAAACCCTTTTACTTATCTAAACAGGGAAAAGTATGGGCATAGTTTCACTTTCCTCACATGGGTATAAGTTATGAAAGATTTGACCTTTTTTTACTTCAGCTGGTTTACCTTTCAACAGGGGGAAAAACAGCACCAGGCCTTGCCTTCCGACCTTCACATTGGACCTCATGGATATCAGGTTCATCGTACCCCAAACCCGGGTATTACACCGGGTGTTAAACCCTATATGCCCAGAATCTCTATATGGTCTTTAAAACTATAGGTTTTGGCCCCTCTTCTTGTTTTTGGAACCGGCCTAAACTTTAAAAGGGGGAACCGGGTCTATCTTAATGACCTCTCCATTTCTATGGACCACCATCGTCAAATTACATTCCTGCCCCTCAAAAAAGGGCTGGGATTCCCATCCTCCCCTGTCCTTCAGAGGGTTAAACCTCACCCATCTCTGTGTTTTTCTAGCAACCCATTTGTGCAGAACAACTTGGAGACACTCCTCCTATCTCCTACCTGTCAAAAAGAACTCTTCAAATTGTTAGGATCCCCCTGCATTGGCCCATACAAAACTCAAAAAACCCCCAAGTAAACACCAGACCCATGTACATTGTTTACCATCCCCCATCCCGGAGTCCACTATTTCCCCTTTGCTTGTGGGCATGTTTACGAGGGATCTCTGTCACAATAAGGGGAAACCCACATTATTTTTCCCTTTTCCCTTATACGTTACCCCCAGTGTGAATTCGGGCGTATTTTCCCGGGGCACCCCACTCACTGGTTCTGTTCTCCCTTTCAGTAAGGGAAAGGATTTTTCTACCATCTCCATAACGGTCCAAAATGGCATGCCCCTTCTGTGGGCATCTCTTTTTTTTACCACCCAGTTCACCAGTTTGGAGGAAAATCAGATTTACTCCTGCACATAAGCACCTACCAGGTTCAATCACATCACATTCACGTTTGTCTAGGAACCTTCAACCTAGATCAAAACCAATATTTGCGGGGTTTTTTCCTTTTCCCCCTTTTTGGAAAAAAACCTGTTCCCTCACTTACAAGAAGCTGCAGGGACAGCGCACATCTAGGGGGCTATCCACTACCGAACAAATCCCCTGGTAAATGCGTGCTCTCCCCTAGCCTCTAGGGCACGGACTAGTTCCTCTTTTGCATGGGTAGCCTCTGGTTCCCTTGGCAAATCCCCTGAGTTATATAGAAGCTGCATAGGACCCATTTGCAGGTTGCTATTCCCTAGTGGACTATCCCGACGTTTTTACCCTCAGCCAAATTTAGGGGCAACCGGGCTAACCCTCCCTATATTGTGGCTGCAGATTCTATAGCACCTTTTTTTTCAGCCTTCAGGTTTCTCAACTTTAATGCAGAAACGTTTTTTTTTAAAGGGCATGTCCAATCAAAATTTTCACCATAAAATTGTACCCCAATTTAACAGTCCCCCCTGCCCTCAGGTGCTTTTGGGGTTGGAAAATATTGGGGGAAACTGTTTTAAAACAGAAAGTCCCCCCCATAAATCCTGCACGTTTCCATCTCCAAAAAGGGTGACTCAGAAACACAACGTCTTACCCCCCTTTCCCGTGGGTTTTAAAAACCCGGGATGATGTCCCTGCCCTTTTTTGGGAAAATCTTTGGGGGAGTCCCCACAAACAAGGTGGGAAAAACACCGCTGGGACCCCCCACTTGGGGCTGATCTTCTCTGCCTCCCGGGCAGGGACTCTCAGATGCACAGCTGCCGCTTGGTTGTACCTCCCAAAACCCGTCCTCTTTCTGGACTGTAGCGGGGGCCCTCTGCTGAAGAGGTTGGTTGCCTGGTAACGGGAAATCCTTTTTACTCCGTTGCTCCCCGGTTGAGGTTTAACCCCTGAGGGAAGAAAATTTTGCTTTTTGGGGAAAATGGGCCTTGCCTCCTGCAGTAGCCTCAGTTGCCCTCGGGAAAGATTTGCAATTTTGGTTCTGTACCATCTTGCACATAAAAAAGCCTGGTTAACCCCAGAATGCCCGAATCTCTTCTTTAGCTGGGGTATGTCCTGAGGGGCCTGCACAATAAATCTTTGGGGTTTACCCCAAACCCCAAGGGCGCCGAACATATGCCCATTCTTCGGGTGGCAGTTTTAAAGAATCGCAATCCGCTCAATTTGCCAATACGGGAATCGTCATCTGCTAGAGTCACTTTCTCATAGCCTACGCACTGCCCAAACGGTGTCAAGTCCCCCTACCTTTTGTTTGCTAATGCCCCCTGCCAGCCAGTCGGGCTCTTGGCGCGCCGCCTTTTTGTTTTGGTAATGTTGTGTAAACTGGGCATTTGCCTGCTGCATGCATTTCAACAATTCCCCATGGTCAAAAAGGAAAAAAATTTCCCCCCAGGGAAAAGTTCTGTTTGGGTGTTTGGCCTGTCTTTTTTGCGAAACAGACCCCTTATTTATAAGGACTTTGTATAAAGATTTTCCCCGTATAACTGCGGGGGTGTTCTCTCTCTTCTTTAAAAAACCCACTTTCTCCCCTGAGCCACATCACTTTTCAAAACACTTCACAAAAAGGGTTGGGCCCTTTAAATTTGTGTAGCAAGACTCATGCAAGTAACCCCTGCACTGGGGTCTTTTATGCACCCGTCATCTCTTATGAGGGAGTCTTCCCACAAGAACAGTCTATAAAGGTGCACCTCCTCTCTTCAGAAAACCCTTTCTCAAAACAGAGTAAACTTTTTAGCAGGGCCTTGACTTTGCAGTATTCTTTGCAACCTTCATGCAAACACCCTTTTTTTTGCCAAATTTGCAAAACTGCGCCAATCTTGCCCTTCGCAAACCTCCCCCAAATGTAACGCTTCACATGCTTTGGGCGATCTTGGACCTCTGGGGTCTTTAGCTCTAGGATCCCGGGTTTGGTAAAAGGAAATTGCTGACACAGGGTTTTTTTTAAGTCTGGATTCCCCCACTTTATTTACCACAAAGGAAAAAATATAAAGGGGATACAAAAATTAAAAATCTGGGCCCTCTTGCACTTAAATAATATACAGTAGAGACCCTCTTTTAACCCGCGGTCGGATACGTCCCGCCCGACACCTGACTTCCTAGTACATTCGGCTTTCCCTCCCGCCTGGGGGTAAGAGCCTTCCTCGCTCCTCTGCTGTACTCTAGGTAGAGCCACACCTCCCCATTTCTGGGGGAAAAAGGCTTTTAAAAAAGTCCCAGGGGTTTTTTCCAAAACCCCTCGGAACGTGGGGACGGCAAAAACCACCAACGCATCGCCGTCCCGGGAAAAAAAAACAAACCCATTACTACCAAAATTTCACCCGTAGGTACTTGCAGCAACCTATGGTTTTTGACGCCAAAAAGTTGTTTCCCCCCCCAAACCCAGTTTTTTGGTGGGATGTCTGCAGCCGGGGATATGCTGATTCCCCCTAGTGGCAGGAAAGCGCTGCTGTGTCGCTTGCCCCATGATAAAAAGTAACTATTTTAAGATGTAGTTTTGCCCTGTTTGATGTGCTTGCGTGAGTACTAAATAAAATTTATGATTCTGAATTTCAAACCCGGGACCTGTCTGCTCTTTTTTGCCCAATTTTTGGGGGGAGTTTTTTTCATATCCTTTATTTGGTACAAAGTTACTCCTCAGTTCCTAATTATAGAAACCAAAACATTTAACAATAATAGATATGCAGTATTACTTTTTAACTGCAAAGATTTTTTAAAACAACTAAAAATTGGCCCTAAATTAAACAGTCACCTAAAGAGCCAAAACATTGGGCAGGTAACTTTTTTACAAGATTAGTCATTTATAGGCAAGTGCCTCTTTTGCATAATAAAAAAGCTGATGTGTGTAATAAACATGGTCATAATGCAGTACTAATTTTCAGGTACAATATCTAGAATTTTAATTAGTGTTACAGGAAGATGTGTGAAGTATACATTCCCAAAGCACAGAATTTGTTTCATAAGGGAAAAAAAAGATTTAATTTGAGTCTGTACATCAACAGAGTGAATTACCCTGGTAATGAGGTGGTTAATCCCTCTATGTCTACACAGCAGTTATATCAGCTAAAGTAATACATTCTGGACTTCCAAAGAAGTAAATACAGAATACCTCGAATCTCTTAGTCCCTACTTCATGGCGTGTCAGGGATGTTACATGGAACATATTTACAAAATGCATTTGAAACCACAGTAACCATGGTTATTTTCTCAAGGTTTTCATATCTCAAATATATCTCATATTACTCATGGTTAACTAAAGTAACATAAAGTACATGTTACTTCTATAAATTAAAACTATGACTTTTTAAAAGAATAAATCACTGCAGTATTATCAGCCCATTGCAGTACAAATAATGCTGTTTACCTGTATTGGACTTTGATGAGACGTGAATTTTACTGCAGTCTAAATGACACCACTGAGAATTGCCTCTAGTTCAGACTAATTTCTATGTCTGTTAGGATATGTGGATTGTTATAAATAAATAATAAGTCTTATACTGTTATTTTCCAAGCATAGCTTATGTAGATGGAATGCATTCTAGCATGCAAAGTCTACTGCATTTGCTGATACAAAAACAGATTTAATTATGTACCTAGACAAAGCAGAGACTAAAGGCTACATGATTGAACTGAAATCAACCGCTATCTTCATCAAAGCGAACACGTGTTGTTTTTGTGGAACCTCCCACACAGATCATTGATGGTATACTTAAAAGACAAATTGGCTTCCACAGATCAATTAAACTAAATAACACATTTCTATACGTGCTTAAAGATATTGTTTGTGTTATTTTCTCCACCATACTAAATCAGGATGAACTGTTTGCTCTTTCTATACTATACTTAAATGAAACCTGTCAAATGGCTTATACTACCATCTCTAAGAGCAGGATGTGATAGAAGGTGAAAAGCCAAGCTCTGGATTACACAGGTTCATATAAAATAATGGAGTATCTCAAAGTAAAACTGATAAAAAACAGAAAGTACTGCTGGCCCTGCCCAAATACAGTGATTGACAGTGTAGACACACTTATACAGGGAGAAGATATGTGTATTATGGTGTAGTAGCAGAAAGGTTATTGTAAATTGTATTCAGAAGATACAGGTTTTCAGATTTTATTGGAAACTAAACTGAAGGTGGCGGAGAGTCTGATGTGTTGTGTTAGTGAGTTCAAGAATATTGAGAATGCACAGTAGAAGTCTTGGAGATGGTTGTGTGAGGAGCTGATAAGAGGAGAGCAGAGGAGAAGGTTCCTTAATGAGGAGTGGAGACTGCTTGAAGGGAGATATATGGAGATTAAAGCATAGATGTATGGAAGGGAATGGTTATGGAGAGCCTTATATACTGTATCATTGTTAGCAGCTTGAGTTGAGGATGGATTGAAGGGGAGTAAGAGTACTAGATGGAAGGCACAGAAAGAAGTTTTGCAGTAATCCAGGCACGAGAATGATTGAGACATTAACAAGCAATTGTTGATTCAAATACAAGAAAGAGCGTTTAAGAAAATATTTTTAGGTGAAGGTGGAAGGAGATGGTCAGGGCTTGTATGTGTGGTTTGAAGAACAGTGTGGAGTCAAGGTTTATCCCAAGGCAATGGACTTGTGGGACTGAGGAGAGTGTGGAGCCATTGACTGTGATAGATTGGTCAGCTGAAGAGGTGGAAAGGGATGGGGGAAAGATGATGAACTCTGTGTTTTCCTTACTGAGTTTGAGAAAGAGGGAGGAAGGACAGATGATATGAATGATAAACCTTCTGGGATCCTAGAAATCAGAGAATTAACATTTGGGCTAGAGATATTAATTTGAGTGTTGTCAATGTACAAGTGGTACTGGAAGCCAGGTGATGCTATAAATCCATGTGATGCTATAATGGCACCATGAACATCCAATAAGAGAGGTAAAAGGAGACCCAAGAAAGAGCCAAGTCTGTGATGTCAAGGGAAGATATAATTTGTAGAATTACTTGTAGAAGTAAGTGCAGACTTGAAGGTAAGGAGTGTTTGCTAGTATATGTGAAAGTCTTTGTGATTGGGTTTTCTTCCTGCGCCGCTCTGAAGCTCTGAGAGCTCGCCTCAGCTTTTTTATTCATCGCTGTGTGTCAGGGTTGTCTATTGATTTGGCAAGTTCTGTTTTGCATGAGAGAGCCAACCGAGTCAAGAGCGGAGATGATTGTAGTGTTGTAAAATGCAGTGGCTATGTCAATGTCATGAAGTTCAGATATGGTAGAGAAAGGTAGAAGAGAGTCTGAGTGAGTTTGAGGATCTAGACTTTGGAGGTTCCTGCGAGGATGTGTTAGTTTCTGTTCTTGAGGGACAGTTGATGGGAAAAGGGGAGAGAAAGTAAGAAAATTATGGTCTGATATAGGATGAATAGAGTTTGAAAAGTGAGATACGGGTGAAACGAGATCCAGCATGTGTCCCTCTGTGGGAGTGGCTGCAGAAGATCAATGTGAGAGGCCCAAGAAGGAGGAAAGTGATATGAGTTTAGTGGCAACTGGGTTGTGTGTGTCGATGGGGATGTTTAAGTCTCCCATGATGATAGTGAGGATGTCAGCAGATAGAAAGTGTAGAAGCCAGGTGGTGAAGTGGTTGAAAAAGGCAGTTGTGTGGCAACTGAAGCCCATAATAAGAAAGTGCAGCAGAAGAGGTTGTGTCAGAAGGTGTCAGCCAGATTTGTTGCACACATAGGGCGACATGTATGAACGGGGCTGCGACAGTTTTCTGGTGTACTTTGAGCCAAAAAGAATATATGAACAGGTGTATTACTCCAAACATGGCGTGCTAAGTCACATTACGTGCATACTGGTGTGATTCCACCACATACACAAATTAGACACATTTATGATTCATAGATGCCAAACCCAGGCGCATACTATAGAACAGCAAGACCAAGTTAAAGGTGGTCTGCCTGAACCAGACTTGTCGTATTGGCACTAGACTGCGCTTGTATGTATGACCTGCAGAAGAACAGGTTAATACACTCTGGCGCATTATACAATAGCTATTTAGAACTAGTCTGTCAGTGCCAACGTTCATACTTGTCGCCCAAAATGTGCATTCCAAAGAGCTCCAGACAGAGGGATAAGGGTGGCAGGGGTAAGGGGAATGGGTTTGAGATTTAGTAAGTTACAGAGCATAAGTTTGTGTGAGTGGGATAGAGCAAAAGGGGGTTGTGTGGGTTTTGAGAGGAAAATCTTAATGTTGTGAAAGAGGAGAACAGTGGAAGTCAGATGTGGGGGTAAAAGAGGTGGGGAGATAAGGAGGTAGTCAAGACGTTTGAGGAATAAGGAGGCAGTGATTACAGTGGTAAAGTAGTGCATATTTGGTGCTTTTGTCTGTGTTTGGTGCTAGAGTTGGTAGATAGTAGAAAAGTTTGTGGTTAGTATTTACCTTTAAATAATTTCTTGTTTATACCTGGTTCAATTCTGGTATTAATCCTGCAGTGCACGGAAATCACACAAATGACCAAGGTCACAGAATGATCAGTGGGCAGCAATAACAATGCTTTATCAGTTCTACCAGGTGTGAACAAGAAAAGGGTGGGGTATGATGTTAATGAGCAGAATTAAAAATAGCAAAGTGACAAAATTAAGAGATTAAAAGACTCTATGCACAGCAGGGGAGGGAGACAGGCAAGTTATTATTACATCATAGAGAAGCTTACCAATATAATAAAGACAGACAGTGGATCTATGTTGTATGATCATGGTGTGTTATCTGTCAAGTTAATCTTTGCTACATCTTCACAGTGACAAACTATTTTTTTATATTAAACTCTTAGATTTATAGGGTTTGGGAATCACCCTACAAACATTATTGTGTATGTTTATAAAGGAAATATAAAGATGTAAAAGTGTATATAGTAAATGATGGTGATGATAGCTAAGCACCAGTAACCTAGTGCAGGGGTTCTTTAAAGAGGTTTTCTTACTACAATGATTAGCTTTTAACATGTAGATAAAAGGTAGACTTGACACCAAATACATTGCTTTGTTGATTTTGCTTTGCTTAAGAGATAAAGAAAATTGGGCAATAGACTAAACACAGTAGGAGGCAACACAAGCCCCTGTACTACATGGGAAAGACATAACAGGTGCAGATAACTAATGAGCAGCAGCTCACATGCCCATCCACTAGGGGAACAACTAAACAATAAAAAACTGGGCCCATCTGAAGTTTGCTTAAGAGCATTTGGATGACCCTGTAGAGTACTTGAAGAATGTCATATGGTCAGATGAAACCAAAGTACAACTGTTTGGTAGAAACAGAAATACATTTCTTTCTATAGAACATTGACTATCGATGTCTTTTACAGCAGCATGACCCCAAAACCAGCAAAAATGACTTTTTGGACCCTGAATAAAAATTCTGCAATATCTGTACCCACTAAACAGCAGAAATGAACTTTTAGGTGCTCAGAATAAAGATGGGAAAGATGCAGCAGGCAATATAAAAAACCCTAACTCTTGTTGTCAGTGATTCCGGAAGCTTGCTGTACATCACCCCCCCCCCCCCCCAACTAATCTAACTAGCTGCTACCACCAGGGGTGCTAATACAGCAGTACGGGCAGTACTCCTGTCACTAGTTACTAGTCAGTGACAACTTCAACCGGGGCAACAAAATCGTCAGAGATCCGGGCTTGGTTCATTTTGTCAAACGATCCACATTCTCAGAGGAAAGATGGATACGTTTGTCAGTTATCACCCTGTCAGCTGTGCTGAATGTGCATTCCAGGATAACGCTGGCTGCTGGGCAGGATAAGACATCTATGGCGTGTCGAGCAAGCTCAGGCCGTTCATCCAGTTCGGACACCCAGAAGTTGAATGGGTCCAGATTAAGTCGAAAAACATCAGTGTTGAGATGCAGGTAGTCATGGACCATGGTCTTAAGGTGCTGCCCTGTCTTGCAGGCATTGGTGAGGTGGTACAGATGGATTGCAAAATGTCACCCAGTAGGCTTCTGCCACACTGCCTGCTGCTGCTGCGGTGGCTACTTGCAATTCTACTGCTGGCACGTTTCTGACATTGTTCCACCGTGACATTAGAATGTGAAGAAGATGTCTCGAGTTGGTCAATGAGCACTGTCTCAAAATTCCTGCATTTTATTGTCAATTTGTGTGGGTGGAAAAAATTGCTCACTTTTGTCTTGTAACATGGATCAAGGAGGGTGGCCACCCAGTAATCGCTGTTCTTTTGATTGCCTTGATGCGTGAATCATGCTGCAGGTAATGTAGCATCCAAGCACTAATGTGTGAGATGCTGCCAGGCTCTCCCAAGCCTCGGGGTCGAGGGGCAATAACCACATCTTCCTCCTCCTGTTATCTGTGCCAACCTCTTACCACTGAAGGGTAATCGCTACAGGTGGCATCCACCCCTGCCTCCTCATCTTCCTCCACTTCCTCATCCTGACTGTCACCAGAGCCCTGGCTATCCTGATGTGCTGTACTCTGTGAGCTGAACTGCCATCTTGCACTCGCCCTGGACCTAGAACCACCACCTAAAGAAGACCTATAGAATTGAAAAACAGTCGGGCCTTCTAGATCCGACAGCGAGTAAGGCAGTGTGTCTGCATCCTCCTCCCCCTCCATCACTGCTGGGACCTGCTGCTGCAGAGTTCCTAATGCTTGTTCCAGTAAAAATATGACCACAATGGTCATGCTGACAATGTCATCGTCCTGACTGACCATTTTGGTGGCCTCTTCAAAACTGCCAAAGATAGAGCAGAGATCCTTCCCCTGACTCCACTCTCTATGGGTCAACACCCCGAGGTCCGCACCACTGCTAGTTAGGCCATGCGACACTTCATACTGCATAATGGCATTACGCTGCTGCCACAATCGCTGGAGCATGTAGAAGCTGGAATTCCAGCGTGTTGCCACATCACATATCAGATGGTTGACAGGGAGTCCCAGATGACGCTACAATGCTGACAGTCGGGCCGAAGCAGGGTGCGAACGCCGGAAGTGTGAGCTAAGACCTCAAGCCTTCCTCAGGAGACAGTCAAGACTCGGGTAGTGCTTAAAAAATTTCTGCCTCTACATTTCTATGGAATATCTGTGAAATGGGGTCTTATGGAAGAACCATGACAGCAAAGCAACAGTGTTCTTAAATGCCTATACTTTGGAATTGGCAAATAGGAGTAGAAATAGAATTTTATTATATGGAATATCAGTGAAATGGGGTCTTATGGAAGAACTGTGAAAGCAAGACAGCACATCAAAAGTGTTCTTGAATTCCTATAATTGGCAACTAGGATTAGAAACAGAATTTTTTCTATGGAATAGCTGTGAAAAAGGGGTTTATGGAAGAACCTGACAGCAAATCAACAGTGTTCTTAAATGCCTATATTTTGCAACTGGCAAATATTATTATAAACACATTTTTTTCTATGGAATATCTGTGAAATGGGGTCTTATGGAAGAACCCTGACAGCAAATTAACAGTGTACTTAAATGCCTATATTTTACAACTGGCAAATTGGATTATAGACAGATTTTTTTTCAATGGAATATCTGTGAAATGGGGTCTTATAGAAGAACCCTGACAGCAAATCATCAGTGTTCTTAAATGCCTATACTTTGCAACTGGCAAATAGGAGTAGAAATAGAAAATTTGTTTCTATGGAATATATTTTAAACCGCTGTCTTTATGGAAGAACCTGGGCAGCAACAGTGTGACACAGAAGTCTCCTTGTATCAAAAAATTTAACTACAAGAAAATAATATTAAAAAAAGATTTCTTTCAATGGAATATCTGTTATCACTGTCTTATGGAAGAACCCTGGCAGCAACAGTGCGACACAGAAGTCTTCTTGAATCAAGAAACTTAACTACAAGCAAATAGTATTAAAAAAACCCTGTCTGGCTCTTCTGGAGGCGGGGCGTCCAGCACGACCGCATTTTACAGAAGCTCCTGTCCGCCTGATAATAGCCAGAGAAAATCACGGCCATCCTGTACTTCTGAGAGACATCGGTTACACAGTCACCAGGACCGGATCGTAAGGAACCAGGAGGCAGGAGAATTTTGTACTCCGGAGTCCCTAAGCGTTGAAAATCGCCGTGCTATCCAGCACAGGCCCAGCGGTAACGAGCGGCGGCCCTCGCTAACGAATGCAGGCTCCCGAGGTGAGCGCAGTCAGTGCTCCCCGAGGCTACACCCCTCGAGGGTGCAGAGGGGTAACATCTGTGCCCCGACTACCTGAGGACGGGATTCCAGGAGCTCCGGTGTACCCGGACTGTAGCGCCAGGCCATCTTCTGTCAACGGTGGTGACCCGGTGCCATCTTGAAGCCACACAGCAGAGAGCAAACGCCGACATGGCGGTGGTGAACAGGGACCCTCGTTAATGTAAACGGGCCTTTGAGTGGAGTGCAATCAGTACTGCCGCCCGCCGCACCCCAGGAGGGTGAAGAAAGGGGACACCTACGCTCCGACTGCCCAAGAACCGGGTGCCCACGAGCCGCGCCGCTTCCCGCCAGCAGCGGTGACGAGACGCCATCTTGGAGGCATCGTGCGGCCACAGAGAAAGGAGCTGCTGAACCGCACAGAGGACAACGCGGTGCTACCCGAGGCGTGAGAAGAACTCCGAGGTATTCCTGACACTGCAACCCGGCAGACTACTGGGGGAGCAACAGGCCGACTCACCTGCAGGCCGGACGCGACACCCTGACCAGGCTGGACGACACAGTCTACACCTGTCGACACCGAGGGACAGCCGGGACGCAGCGACCGGGCACGGAGGCCCCTGACACGCTGACACCAAGGTACTGTGCACAAATCTGCCGGCGGCCCCCCTTGCTTGCCGTGCACGGCGGCTGGCCGTGGACACCACACATTACCTCCCTCCTCGTCCCCCTGTGTTCACTCCTGGTGGCCCAATCCTCCCGGACCCCCGGTCCTAGTGGGACGGAGATCGGGCACAGAGAAACCCTATAGACCCTGAAACGACAGGACATTGAACCCCCGCATTAACACCCGCAGGGTCCCTGATATCGCCGCAGGGCAGGATCGTACACGCACTGGGGCCTATAGCCACGGACTGAGGGCCCACTGCCCGACGCTCGGACTGAGAGACCCAGGGACTGAGGCCTCCACTGCATTAGAATCCCTTGATCCTGGTCTTAAACGCCCCATACGGGGGCCAGCGCCACAGGAGGACTGCCACTGACCCCCAACGGCCCTGCAGCGAAAGGTGAGCCCACAACTGCAGTACACTCCTTCCACTCGAGGCCTGACGATCTAACAGCAGCATATAAACTCCGAACTTACATTGCTGCCTATTGGATCGAGTCCACAACCCTGACTTTTAGACAATTGGGGAGAATTGCCTGACTGACAAGGTTAGGTTTGGTGAATAGCATAGAGCCATAGCGCTCACACCTGAACAGTGCTACTACGACACAGTACTGCAGCGCGGGTACACCCATACATTCATCTATTATTTTTCAGTATTGCCTGTTTATGCTAATGTGAATTGGTAACACCATAAAATTGTCTTGAGGTGCTGCACCCAACTTCCCACTGAGGAAAAGCAGGCACACACAGAGAGGTTGTTACACCTGAACACACCACTAGAGGGCAATTGAAACCTATTAGGTTTCTCTGAGTACCTTTATAATATACAGTTGAATGACTAAGAGATAATCCCTCACCTTCACTATAGTGGGAAAGTCAGTCAAACAGTACTTACTACTGCCTCCTACACTACCACATAGCTAGTGAAGGCACAAGCTCACCTAGACAACTCTCAGTTGCGCATGCCATAGCAACACGATTGCAGCTCTTGCTCACTACCACAGCCCCACTCGTAGACCAGTCAACGTATAGTCGCGGGCAGACACGTCCCCCCCCCCCCCCAGTGGTAAACACTAGCAAGGAACGGCGACAAACATAGTACATCACTAACAGTTATTAATAGCCATTCATTTCTTCGCCACATTACCACCCATTGGTAAACTAAGAAATACACCAAAGACACCCTACATTGGTACATCTTGTTTGTTTATAACCGGTTCTGCATTGTGTGTTATTGCATTTTCACCTGTCGATTAGGCAGAATGTAAACAAATGTTACCTGGCTCTGACTGCAGCCTATAGGATACTAGAAAAGTCAAGAGATGTGATATAGCACTACACCAGTACTGTTTAAACAGTGGGCCAGCAGCACTGCACAAAGCACCTGAGCTTCCCCCCTCACAGGTGGACCTTGCACCCTCGTTCCTTGAATTAGAGCATGGACAGATTTGTGCAAAAACGCTCAACCCAAACAAACACTAGATCTTCCTCCTTAGCTACACCCAAGGGGAAATCCGCTCAATCTCCTACCTCCCAAACAAAGAATAGCAATAAATCGCTGACAACATGCCCTAGTTCACAGCACAACAAAAACAAGAATACTCCAACCCTGCGTCCTCAAACTACAAAGAAAGCTATGGAAGCACGGGACCTTGACGCGATAGACGGCGCTGACGCTTCTGCGACGGTCATCTCCATGGCACGAGAAGTTTCAAAACTAATCCTACCAGTACTAGACCGCCGCCTTGATCTGATACAAGCCTCTGTTAACGCTGCCCTAGCGCAAATTACGACTAACTCCCAAAGAATAGAAGAACTCGAAACTCGCACAAACAACACAAGAAGGGGGGTAACTAATGGAGGGAAAATTCCCGCACTAACAAGCCCCATTGCGGCACAGGAAAAGCTGAAAACCTGGGGAACCGGAACGTAGGGAAAAACCTGCGCTTCGGGTACCCCGGGAAACAATTTCCCCAAAAGGATTAGCTCGTACCTTTTCAATGACCTGGCAGAGGGGCTGGGAAATGGAACTCCCAAGGACCCTTTAAATTGAAAGGTTCACGAATGGGTGGGCGTGGGGCGGAGGCAGACCCGACCAGTATTGCCCATTCCTAACGGGCCCTAAAGGAAAGGTAAGAGCGTACAAGCAAAAAAAGGAAGTCTGTGAAGGAGATGGATCTAGTGTTCCAAGCTTCCACCCCGGTTCCTTAAAAAAAAAGCAAGGGCCTTTTATCCTATGCGATATCTTCACGAAAGCAATATTCGCTTCCAAAATCCTGTATCCGGCAATTTAAAAGTTCATGACAACGGCAAGTAGAAACTACGACTCTGCGGAGGCATTGCGTCCAGAAGATTCCTACAAGATGAACCTAATAGAGCATTGAGATACAAAATGAGCACAATGATTACACATGCTCAGAATATCACTTTAACAGGTGCTGTTTTCTTGAATTTCTGATCCTTGACAATCACGCGTTGCTGCGGTGCTGGGCTGTGGGGCCCACAAGCCATGTAACTACAGACACATCCACTCATCATAGGCTGCATGGGCCATTCTTGTAGTAATAGATGTTTATTTAACTGTTCAATAAGTTTATACAGTCTTCTTAATGTACTGTATGATGTACAACCATCGACTGCATTTTGATGTTTTGAATGTTGACCACCTGGAATGCTGACAACCAGGTGGAAATGGACTCACCGTCCTCTCCTCCCCACCTGGATGTTGGGAGGCGTTGCTGGGACGCCTCGGATCGTCCATACTTTGGGTATGATTCATTCACAAGTTCCGTTCCTTTCGAGATTCGGTGGATGAGTACAACAACTATGGGAGAGAAATCCTCCGTGCTGTCTGAACGAAATATTAATTCATTATGGAACGTGGCAGGCCTCAACGTACCGAAAAAAAAAGAAAAAAAAAATCCTCACACTTAAGCGCCTGAAACCAGACATCATATGTCTGCAGGAGACATTGGAAAACAGCAATTACGGTTCCTATTGGCGCGCGCTGCTGGATCCAACCAGACGTGGCTACACGCAACTAGAGCCAGGGGAGTCGCGGTATACTTTAGGGCAGGTATAAGTCAAGAAATATCAAACCAATACAGTGGTTAAGATGGGAGGTTCATTTATCTTAGAGTGAGCATTGCCCATTGATTTTATGCCATCCTTAATGTGTATGCGACCTAAACGCCCGATGACTCCTTCTTCTAGGACCTCTAGAAATTTTCTTCTGCAAGAGACGCGAGAACCTTATAGTGCTAGGTGATTTTAACTCGACTCTGACCCTCTCCTTGGTCAGATCCCAGTAGACAATTAAATAGAGAACCAGAAATGCTGCTTTGGAGGACTTGATAGTTAGTTCTAGAGCGGACCAAGGGGGAACAGGTCGTACTCCTTCTACTCTAAGGTAAACAATACCTTTCTGGATCGACTTCGCCTCTCACTTCAACGCAGTTATACCCGAGTGTACTACACACAGATACTTACCTATAGCTTCTCGGACCAGGACCTATACAACTGATTCGGGAGAAACCTCGGCTCCCACCCGGGATACCATAAACAAAGGAAATTTCCGAGCCACTTGTAAGACTAAAAAGAGTTCAGAGACTCCCGGGTTGGTACAATGGCAAAAATTTGTAAAATTAAAAAGCACAAAAAGGGGAAAAATTCCCCAAAATTTTTGGATGACAGGGAAGGAAATTTTCAAGGGGAAGGGTTTGATAGATTTCATGGGGAAGAAAAAAAAAAGCCGCAAAAGCTGAAATTTAAGGAGTTTACACCCAAAATCCCCGGGAAAAATTAAAAAGGGAATTTACACCGTTTGACGGTCAAAAGGTTTACCCATCCTTCCAAATTTCGATTCACTGCCCAGCTTGTCAGAGACGGCTACCCCAAATTTAAAGGGAAAACGGCAATTTAAACGGAGGAGGGGGTGGGGGGGCCCAATCAAATCGTCTCAAAAAGGGAAATTTCTCCGGGGCCCGGACGGCTCCCCCGTCGAATTTATAAAATTTTTTAAAACCCCCCATAGTACCCCCCCTTCCCAAGGTTTTTATAACAGATTTTTTAGAATAAAAGGACATTTCCCTTCCTTCTTTGACTCCACCACCTTCTTAATCCCAAAACCCAGGAAAGGAACCCCTTGCAAGTGGCTTCTTATCGACCAAATATCGCTGCTAAACTTTCGATTATAAGCTACGGGCCCAAGTTCCAAACCAATTTTAGACTCCAAGTTTTTCCCCCAAATTTATCATTCCCCCTCCCAAAATAGGTTTCCCTAAGAAACAGACACTCCACTGGGAAAATGTCAGGGGGGGGGGACTGCGGGGATACTGGCACCCGCAAGAACCGGGCCATCCAACACCCAATGCTATTGATTTTGGACGCCGAAAAGGCATTTGAAAAAAGTACCCTGGCCTTTTTTTCGGACGCCCCCCCTGACAACCCCCGGGGATTCACCCAAAAACTTTTCACGACTTTTCTGGACCCTACTTTTTTAAATGCGACAACATCTTATAAATTAAACGGCCGTCCATCTCCAATTAAAGTTTTTTTCCAAAGGAATTTAAAAAATTTGGTTCCCCCGCTGTCACCAATCCTTTTTTTAATCTAGCGCAAAGACCCCCTTCTGTTTTAAACCATTTTTCAGTCCCCCCCCTTTCGGGATCTAAAAGGATGGCCAAGAGTTTAAACCCTTTTTTGCCCATGGGGGATGACCTTTTACTGATGATCAAAAACCCCTAAAGAGCCCTTGGGAAAAAGCCATCCTGAAGAAATACGGAAGTGGGGGACCCCCCTCGGGGTTACCCAATAAACCGGGCAAGAGCAAAGGGCCTTCTTTTAAAAGGCCCAAAAACACCCCTTAGGGGCCCTCGGACTATCATATCCGATGGTGCAAGAAAAGCCTCAAATCCCTGGGGGTTTTCCCTCCCGCGAAATCTGTCCCAACTTTACACCGAAAATAGGGCCAAATTTTAAAAACTAATGCTCTCCAGCCACTCTGAGATCATGGGCTGCTTTCCCACTGCCCTTTCCCAGGGGTTAAAGCTCATTTTCTAAAAATGGTCGAGTTCCCTGGCTACTCTATTTTTTAAAACATGCTCCCGATCTATTTAAAACCCAGGGTTGAAAAAATTGATAAACACAGCGTATAGGAAATTCATCTGGGGAGGGAAAAGAGCACGAATCCCGTTCCACATTTTACAACAACACAAACTAAATTTGGAGGCCGGGGTTTTCCCCCAAAAACATCAGACACTAAAATTTTGGCGGCTCTGAACCGATAAAATCCCCGGATTGGTCTCTTAAAACCAGGGGTATTAAACTTTCCCCGGGCCCCTAGATCAAATTTTTTTACCCACTATCTCCCCCCCAAAAACTTCCTACACCTACCGTATGACCAAATCCCCGAGGCGCGAGACCCAAAACCCCCTCCTCATGGCGATCTGGCGGGATGGGGAAAACCAGAAAAATTTAAAGGGGGCCCTTTTTCCCACTCACCCCTGTAACCTTTCCCTTTTCAAAAAAATCCGGGATTTTCCAGGGGGGTACCCCCCCAAAGCCAATTTAAAAAACTGGGGGTTTCGGGGGGTGCCCAACAGTAAGCCAATTCATAAAACCCCGGGCCCCCCATAAGAATACTCTTTTGCAGAACTTCGAGAAAATCTTTCCCCCAAAAACCTTCCCTTTTTTCACAATTTTCCCGCAAAAATTTAGTTATGTTAGTGTAGTCATACAAAACATGTCACAAACCGATTTGGGGCTCTCAAATTTGGAAAAATTCATTCTAAAAACCTCCCACACGTCGGGGACACTCTCACTCCTGTATAAAAACCTGTGGGACGCGCTTTATTAAAAAAATCTTTCCGAATCCCCCAAGGGGAATGGCCAAAAGAAGAAGCGACACTATTTTACTGCTTATGGGACCTGCCCAGAGGGGTCCCCAAAAATTTTTGGGGTAAATAGGACACTTCATATGAAGGTCCCCCCATACCCCCATTTCGGCCTTCGGCCCCCGGGGGAAATTTTTTGGGTATGTTGACGGGAAAGGGGCAGGCTACACCTGTAGGAAAGACAAAAGCTGGGGATTTACTTTCGGCAGCTGCAAAGGGAAAACGATATTACAGCTGTGGGTCCAAAACCCGGGGTGCCCCAACGTAAAAGTTGGGTTTCCCTTAAAAAATTTTTTTACCTTTACAATGGAAATGGTCGAAACGGTTTAAAAGAAAGAAAAGGGGTTTCATTCCTTTTTTGCCTTTGGGGGGGGTTTATCAATACCCTACCAATGGGGAACCCCCAAAAACCTAAAAACCTGCTTTGAAAAGCACAGGATGGTATTTAGGGCAACAAATGGCAGGACGGGGAAACCCCAAAAAATCTGCAGGGGGAGGGTAACTACCCCGTTTACCCCGACATAGATACTCTTTGACAGAGGAAAACCTCCGGGGGCCCCCTTTTTTTGGAAAAAAAAAATTAGTAAAACCCGGGTGATGTGAGAAAAGCCCTTAAAACCCCCTTCACTTCCTACAAAGAAAAACCCTCAATTCCAAACAACTGGGGAAACCCCGGAGAACCCGCCCAAAGCCAAACTTCGAAGCCCCGGGGGGACCAACCCCATTCTCACCCCATCTCACCCTTTTTCCTTCTGGATCTTTAGAACAATAGATACAGAGGAGAGACCCTTTCACGCGAAAAAAGGGGGCGGGGGGAGGACCGGGGGAGTCACGGTTTATAGAGCAAACGGGGCATAGGACTGACGCCAAGTCAGTCCACAGTTTAGAGTTGGAAAAAACAACCCCCAAAATGTAACTTCCAGCACTGTTTTATTAAACCCCGGCCCCCCCTTTCTGGGTCAGGGGCAAAACCCCTTTTAGATGCTGTAAAGGAAAGAATGCCAATTTTTCATGTCCCGAGGGGTTTAATGCAATTTCTTGAAAAAATAAAAATCACATCAAACTACTAGATGTACAATGATTATTTTTACCTTCTAAATGTACGGTTTGCATTTTTATTTGCATTCTGTAAACCCCTTTTGTTGGAAGTCGTTAATAAAACAAGTTTAAAAAAAAAAAATATTTTAAAAAAAAAAAAACCCCCCCTGTCTTATGGAAAAAACCCCCGGAATCGACACTGCATTTATTTTTATGGCCAAATTTTCTGATGGTTTTTTTTTTTGCAGTGGCTGGGCCCCCAAAACAAGGAAAAAATGAATTTTTGGGCACTCTGTATAAAGAAAGGGAAAAAAGCCCAGCTATTTCAAAAAATACAAATATACAAAGCTATACAAACTTCCTAACTCCCTAGCTATTGAGGTGTATGATTCCCTAAGCTAGCTGCCCCTCCTCCTCCCCCCCTTGACTAATCTAGCAGATTTTCATGTGTAAACTTGCTAGAAAATGGTGTTTTGGTCCGCTGGCAAAAAGGCACACAGATGCAGAAGTATGTTCAGTACAGAGAGTAAGGTCGAAATGGTGTTCAATAGGAAATACAGTGACATACACATAAGATGATCATGTGATTTTAGCAGCCAGTGAGATCCCTTCACCCTTAGTGGTGACGTTTTTGATCTCCCACTGTGCTCTGCACTGATTGACTGGCTGCCAAAACTGAAGGAAGCAGCTGAACGTGAAAGTAAAAATGGTGGCGAACGCTTGTCCCTAACTCGAAACTTACTGAACTTGCTGTAAAAAATTTGGTTCTGTTCGCGTTCAGAAAATACGTAAAATTTGACTCCAATTAACCATTTTCCGAACGGTTCGCTCAACACTAGTCCTGAGATATGTGGCTTAATAATACATATTACTTTGTTAAAAATGTATATGCTGTTCCTGGTAATGTGTGTCCATTTAATGACTGGTATGTATATTTTAGCCACTCATAATAGAAAAGGATAAAAACTAAAAAAGTTGAAAAGGAAAAAAAAAACACCACACATGTTTTGTCACTGGTCTTTTTAATGTGTTGTTGTTATCATTATTATTATTATTATTATTATTATTATTATTATTTACAATGTACATTATCTATAATAGATTTGTTTTTCTGTTATATATTTGGGTTATTTATTATTTTATTGGTTTTGTTAAAATTTGGGACAAGATAAGGATGGACACATCTGTTTAGCACACAAAATACTTTAACTTGGATAACTATACTGTTTCTATTTAATATTTTTTCCCAACTGTATAATGCAGACAGCTTCCAGAATGTAATTATCTAATGTTTTATAGAAGTAAAAACATATCCCTGTGGGGTGTGAAACTGCATGTCCCCAGCGAGAGGCATATATTCTGCTTTACGTCACAATGAGTTCTGCTCTCTAACGATTCAGTCAAACGAAAGTAAAGTATATAGCTGTACTAAGCATGTATTGTAATTGGACAAATGATAGTGGAGTCAGGGTTTAAGTAAGCAAAGAAAACTAGTATCAATCATCCGCAAGGCTAAACTAAACACATACAGAAAAATAACTTTCTCTGACTCAACTAATTGTCCATGTTAGAGGAATGTGAGCTCAAAATAGAATCAAGCATATGACTAATTATTTTGTTAATTGCTAACATTATTTTTCCTAAGCTTCCTGAAGCAATATTACATGCACTGTATACATTTGGATAGATCTAGCACCGAATAGGAGCCATACTGTGGGTAATCATTAGCTGAGTGCTAAAGCATATCCTTTCCTATGTGTCCTGATGCTCACTACCTCTGATTATCTAGCAGCCCAGGGGCCCCTGCTGCTTCTTTCTATGGCTGTTGATCTGCAATACTGTGCTTCTTCCTAGAAGATTTGAATTTTTCGTATACCATTCATGTGGACATCTCTCCTCTATGTAATAACTAGGTAGGAACTTTTCGGTATATTGAGAATATCATCTACAGTATACTGATGCCATTTTGCTTTTTAAATAAAAGCAGACAAAGTATAGTAGTGTCAGATAGGAAGCTGAAAACTATTGCTGACATCCTGTAGGAGATGTTATTTGAAAAAGATCATTTGGCATTCATTCAAAATCCATTAACCTTAGAGGAGCATTTTGTGATGCTGAAATGTTTTAGCTAAGCAAAACATACCTTGTAATAAAGGCCTCTGGTTGCTGTAATGGGTGGTTAATGTATAAATATGTCTAAGTGCTTTACTCCAAAAGACGGAAAGTTCACAACGGCCCCGTGTGCTCTGTTAAAAAGATCAAATTTGTTTCCAATTATGTTGTTGTAAGCAAAAAGCGAAACTCATTCTGATTACAACGTGAACCATAAAAAGCAGCGAAACATAATGAGGACAATTTATCATGAACGCTAGGTACAGCGACAGTGGACACTACATACATGGCACTGTTTAAATGAGAGCTCTCATTCAGCATTCTCATCATTACTATCTGGCTCTGATAACCTTAAATGCAAATTGCTTTCAACCCAAGGGTCTCTTGTATCTTGCTGATGTAAATGCTTATGAAAAACATACTTAAGTAGCACAGAGCGGCTCTGGGTCTGGCAGGCTGGCTGAAATTGCTAATCCTTAAAAAAACAACACAACTTAAATTATTTGCTGAAGTTTCCAAGCATTTACCTGGTGCGACAAGAGCTGCAGTTTGGATCCATTTAGTGTTTTATTCCCTATCTGCCAAACCAGACACTGCTGCTGTCTCTTAACAATGAGCAAATCTAAACTTCCTATCTTTTATTATGAGGAGGATTTTCACAGATTTGCAAACTCTTACTGCAGACAACAGGCATCCTGTCAAAATCCATCAATAGCTCTGTACCAATTACTGCACATATTATCTACTGAGATAGATGGAAGCTTTAAGCCATCTTCACATTATATGTGAGCTACGCAGTAGAAGAAATGGGAAACCAGCATTTTATTTCAAAATGTATTTTGCGTAAAAAGGGTGAAGCTCAATAAACTGTTACATAAACATATTGTTAAGGAATTGATTATAATAATCAGTTAACCCTTTAGATGCAGAATAAAATGTGTATGCATTTTGACTTTGAAAGACAATCCGAATCTATATAGCGTGCTGCTGGTGTGAAAGCGTGTGGTGAGTTGACAAGTGGCACTATTAAAAATAAGCAATGTGGAAACTCTGGAGCACCTCTTGCCAATGATGTGGGAGGTGACCGTTGGATGTAAAGATGTGCAAGAGTGGACCGACACACAGTGGAGCAGCTCATTGCCAAAATAAACCAAGCGGATACCCAATGTGTGTCTAAATAAACAGTTCTGCAAAATCTACTGCATGTAGGTGTCAAAGTAGACAGAAGGTCATTGCACATCTGCTAACAAAGTTGTATTGGCAGAAAAGGCTTCAATTTTATAACAGTATCATAATTGGACCTCCACTGATTGGTAGAGGGATGCCTTTTCTTATGAATCAAGTTTTTTGCTTCATCAAACTGATATATATATATATATATATATATATATATATATATATATATATATATATATATATATACTTTTTAGGCAATAAACATCAAAGAGCAAACACACTGCAATAATTGCTGGAAGTACACAACCTGATGGTGGCAGCATTGTGGTCTGAGGAATGTTTTTGTGACACTCAACCCTTTCATCCATCTGGTAGGCACTCTCAACTGATTTGAGTACCCATACTTGGAGATCACATGCACTCATACATTCTGATTGAATTCCCTTGGGCAGATGGGATCTTCCAGAAAGACAATGTGGCATGTCACAAAGCTACAAAAGTCCAACAATGTTTAGCACAGTGTCGTGTTCACTTTTTGAATCCTCCTCCAAGCACTCTCCAGCAGCTGTGGGATGTACTGCAGTCAACATGGGTCTAGATACAGTTGAAGCCAGAAGTTTACATACACTCTATAAAAATGCACATATGCATGTTTTTCTCACTATCTGATATGAAATCAGAATAAACCTTACCTGTTTTAGCTCAGTTAGGATTACCAAAATTATTTATATTTTCCAAATGCCAGAATAATGAGAGAGAGATCATTTTTAATGCATTTTTATTACTTTCTGCAAAGTCAAAAGTTTACATACATTTCATAAGTATTTGGTAGCATTGCCCTTAAACTGTATGAGTTGGGTCAAACATTTTGGATATCCTTCCATAAGCTTCTCACAATAGTTGGTAGGAATTTTGGCCCATTCCTCCAGACAGAACAGGTGTAACTGAGCCATGTTTGTAGGCCACCTTGCTCGCACCTGCCTTTTCATCTTTGTCCATAAATTTTCAATAAGATTGAGATCAGGGCTTTGTGATGGCCACTCCAAATCATTGACTTGGTTATTCTTAAGCCACCAGTTTGGCAATATGCATTGGGTCATTGTCCATTTGGAAGACCCCTTTCCGCCCAAGCTTTAACTTTGTGACTGATGTCTTGAGCTGTTGCTTCTGTATTGTCACATAATCTTCTTTTCTCATGATGCCATCTATTTTGTGAAGTGCACTAGTCTGTCCTGCAGCAAAACAACCCCACAATATTATGCTGCCACTCCCATGTTTCACAGTTGGGAGGGTGTTCTTAGGCTTCCAAACTTCTCCCTTTTTTCCTCCAAACGTAACGATGGTCATTATAGCCAAACAGTTCAATTTTAGCTTCATTAGACCATAGGACAGGTCTCCAAAAATGTAGGTCTTGGTTCCTGTGTACATTTGCAAACATTAATCTGGCTTTTTTATGTTTCTTTTCGAATAATGGTTTCTTCCTGGCAGCGTGACCTTTCAGCTCATGTTCATACAGTGCTTGTTTCACTGTTTACAATGACACAATCTTACCAGCTTCCACCAGCATTTTCACAAGGTATTTTGCTTTTGTTCCTGGGTTGATATGCAAATGTCGGAACAAAGCACTTTCATCTCTGAGACACAGAATCTGTCTCCTTCCTGAGTGGTATGATGGCTGGACATTTCCATTTTGTTTGTACAGATAAACAAGGCACCTTCAGGTTTCTGGAAATTGCACCCAAGGATGATATAGACTTGTTCAAGTCCACAATTCTCTTCCTGATATCTTGGCTGATTTCTCTAGACTTTCTCATGATGATACACACAAAAGCAGTGTGTTTCTGGTGTGCTTTAAAATACATCCACAGATGTATATCTAATTATCTCAGATGTTGCCAATAAACCTATCAGAAGCTTTCAAAGACATGGCATCATCATATGGGCTGTCCCAAATTGTTTAAAGGCATAGTAATCCTAGTGTATGTAAACTTTTGACTTTACAGAAAGTAATAAAATGCCCTACAAATTCTCTCTCAATATTCAGGCTTTTGGCAAATCTAAATAATTTTGGTAATCCTAATTGACCAAAAAGGGGGGTAAATTTTTTTCAGTAGTGAAAAAAAAACATGCATAGTGTCTTTTTATGTTTTGTAAACTTCTGGTTTCCCCGTACCTGTGACAATTTGCCAGGACCTTATTGAGTCACTCCCAGCCTGTCTAGCTGCTGTCTGTGCAACGGGTACTCTGGACATCAGCTGATGGTTATTATAATTTGACTCGACTTTGTATGTTAAATTGAACATCCTTAGGCCTCGTTCACACCTTTTTTTGCCCGGATTGGCGCCCTACTGCCGCCGGATTTGGCTTCAGTAGCGCCCAAACCGTCGGAAATTCCGTCGCTCCTTCCCCCCAAGGGGAATCCGCGGCGGGAAAAGTGACATGCACTTATCCAGGCGCAAAGCCCGGGATAAAGAATCTAGGGGCCGGGAGCGGCGCCCCGCCCGCTCCGGCCCCGCCCCGCCCCTATCACGGCGGATTTGTGAGCCCGGGTTGCGCTCACAAATCCGGGGAAAAGCCCTTTAACACGGCCTTAGACGCACAGAAAAGCTTGGAAACTGAATTGCCCCAAATAGCAATTGACAATTTAATGTTGCTGTTGTAATCCTTACAGAAGAAGGAAGGAAAACCCTTTGAAATTCCCTAATTTAAAATTAGAATGATTTTATATGTTTCAATTTAGCCCCGGCTACAGATAAACTAGACTGGGGAGCCATTAAGTATCATCAACTGCTGTTCTGGCTCTTCATTTAAATAAGGATTATAATGATAGAAAAAAAAACTTTTTAAAATGCCTATGGTTAAGCTATAGATTTGCCACAATCAACAGTAACATTTTTATTCAAAATAAAAAAATAATGCTTATTCTTTAAGGTGAATTATTAGAATAAGTGCCTATGAGGAGTAACAAAATGTCTGCCCATTATATTATTTAGTTACTTATTATTTAGTAGTTATTTTTATGTGAGCTTAGCTCCATAGTGGGTGGACTCTAGCAGCTATGATATCTCCCCTTTATAGCAAACAAAGAAAAGCAAACTCTGCTTCCTTATACAGCATCTCTCTTCTACTACACCCTCAGAGTCAGCAGCACCTTAGAGGAAATTATACAGAAATAGCAAACAGTTTAGATGTGACTCTAGGACTGAGGTACCATGTCACACAACTCTTTGTCTCTCTTCTTCTGTCTCTCTGCAGCAGCACATTCCTCCTCCACGCTTTCCCCTCTCAATAGTCCTCTATGGGCAGCATATCACCTGTCATTATAGATGAATTGAGAGTAAATGATAAGTCCAGGAGACAGTGGAGAGGAGAAGAAAAGGTGGCCAGGTTCTTGGTATATGGGTGATACTAATTCCTTCAGGCTGAAATTAGTAGGAGCAGATTGGCATTGACCGGTTTATTGAGAAGATGGCACAGCAACTCAGGTGCACACATTACACACATTTTTAATGGTACTCATTGAGTGACAATATTTTTTAACAGTGGCATTAAGAGGTGGTTCTATTGAACCATACACTTGCAATTAAGTCTTTGTCCAGTAGATCAGCATACATAGTCTTGGCGTTCACAGACCTTGCTGAGCTCTACCAGTCTATTGTTTTAACAAACCCTACTCCAGAAAAAAATCCTTTTGCAGTCCAGCACTGTACTTAACCTACTCGGAGGATAATGATGGTACTGATCCAAAGTAAAGTGAACTGAAGTCACTAATGGAAGATGTGCATATTTCACATGTGTGTCTTCTGTGATAGGTGCTACTGATAGATGGTAAGGACATGTTACAGGGTGTCACCGATGCTTAACTCCAACACCAGAAGTCTTTTGGCCTTATCTGTCTCCTTAGTTGCTCTCACTGTTACTGCCAAAGATCTTATGGCCTATACTCTCCATAGCCCAATCAATAGTCACAGCAAGCATCATTGCAGCCACAGCTCCACTCAAATTCAGTGGATTCAGGAAGCAATCCACTGATACAACCACTGTTGGATTCCTATCCTGTCTTATGGTGTCCTCATGGCAAACTTTCCTGACAACATGTTGCCAAATAACTCAGTTACTGCAATAGAATATTAAAGTATTTATATTAGAATGAGGCATATTATAACACTGCAGCATCTGCTACATATAAGAAGAACTAAAATTGACAGGTTCCCTGCCATAAGTGTCTGCTGCTGGCCTTGTGCTAAGCTGCAGGTGATTAAAGTGTAATTGACAGCCGCGTTTGCAACTCAATCTGTGTTTTGTGTGGCTGGATGTCAGAGGGCTGATCCAATAACACTCTCGACCGGAACTCTGACATTATACTTACAGATCATTCAGCCTCTGGTACTTGGCCTGTGATAGTCCATTTTGGCTTGAGCTGGTGTACTTTTTCCCCCTGTCTTGCTTGATTTCTGATCTTTGTGCCTTTTCTCCTGACCTTCCTTATGCCTGACAATTTGGTACTGCGTTGCTCTCTCCGGCTTTGACCTGCTCTGTCTGACTTCCCACTTTGTGTTTGTTTTTTCTTGTCCATTCTGTGTTGCACCTTACCTAGGCAGGGATTGCTGCCCAGCTGTCCTGACTGCTTAGGGTTGGGTCGGCAAGTAGCCAGGAACAGCCTTGGGGGATTTAGCGCTAGGGTGCACTATCTGTTTGTCCTGGTGTCTGGTTTCTTTAAGGTGGTCACTCCTTTGCAACATGAAATTCTTGCACATGTTATCAATTGCCCCTTTTAATCCTTCTTACAAGTGGCTAAAGGCATTTTTCCTTACTGAGATAAATTTAGAACGTTTCTTATATTCATTTGCATTATTGATGTATGCAATTTTGTGTTTAACGTACAGTGTTTATTTAAATAGATGATACTAAGAATATTACTAGAAAAGTTTTAATCAACAATTGCAGTTCCAGTACTACATGTGAAGACTACGGCTAGTTTTTAGTTATTTTGCTATTAATGGCGGAGCAGATGCCTCAAAAATAGCAAAAGATAGGGAAAACTACTTATCCAAGAAACCAAATGATCCTGTACTGCATTTTAACTCCAGTAAACACATGAAGACCACTAGGTGTGAAGGTAGCCTTTAAAATTGTACGCAATTAATGATGAGTGATTTAATTACTAGAGAACTATTACTATTTTAATTGGGAATATTATATTATCCTTTGTACTTGATCCTTTAATTTCAGTCAATTAAACAAGAAGCAATAAACAATTTAGATATATACTATTAAATTGGATCTATCATTTTCCAATTACTTGATTCATTGAGCAATTACTTAACAATAATGGTACTTCTTGCTACTGGCCTTGACTTTTGGAGCTTCTGGGGTGTATAACTCAATGGCATGATGTTCATGGTGCATGGATCATTTCATTTCCGATATCAATCACAAGCACTTCAATGTGACATAGAATGATTGACCTCACTTCATTTATGGAATCAAAGTGAATGAGTAGTACTATGACTTATCCCATTTTCTTGTAATTCACTGTAATTTTGCAGAACTGTTTGAAAAGAGAGAGAGACAGAGAAATCAATTACACACAGATACACTATTTATGACTATGAAATTAGCCCTTACAAGTGTATGTGTATAATTATATAATATATATATATTTAAAATTTATATTTTTATATTTATATATTTATATATTATTTAAATTTATTTATTGTTTGTTTTTTGTGTGGGGTTTTTAAGTAAACATACCTAGCCAGCATGTGCAGGCTTTTTTTTGGGTTTTGGTTCCGGATTCATACAGGTGCAGGCAGTGCCTGATCTTTTGGAACACATGCTACACAGAGATATTGCTTGCCACTGATGTTAAGTTGAGCCTTTCTGCATAAAATCTGCTTTCTGTAAAGCATTACATAGCTTTACCTTTATTCAGTACAATAGAAATTGGGTCTTGGATGTGTTATTATGTTTGAGATTTATTATGAGGTTGTCTTGTTCGTGACCTGGTTGATTACTTCCAATACTAGGGAAATTTATATACTTAATTAAACAAGATTTAAGCCAAAAAAAAGGGATTTTGTGTGACTCCTGAAATACATTGGCTTACTTCATGTTATTGTTTCAAATAAATTATTTTATTCAGTTGATGTCTAAACTATATGTGCAGCAATATTTTATTTCTATGTTATATCTGCACAATATCAACAGTGGGAATTGATAAGTTTTCTTGTATTGGGGTTATGATTGCTAACACCTTTTGCTCCCCTGAAAACTAGTGAATTACCCATCACTTAGGTCTCGATGTATGAAAAGTGTCATTGACTAAACTGTCATATGCAGTGCTGTGATTGTGTAGAGAATCTGCTTCTGTTTTTAAATGTCTTGCAGCACTTGATAAATTTGTCACATTGTAAAACAAACTGCACATGTGCCAAATAGTCTTCTACGCTGTGACAAATTTAGTCTTACAAACACCCCTCTTAAAAAGGCATTAACTGTGACACTTTAGGAAGAAAGTGCTTAAAGGAGTTTTAAAAAGGGGAAAGCCCAAAACCCTGTGAACGGGCAGAAAAAAAGTGTCAGCCTTGTTGTACTGAGTTATTTTCAGGTCTGGGCAGAACATTATTTGTTGTACAGTATATGGTGCACAGTCCATACAATAGCCTAAATCTATGAAAGTTGCTGTGTCAGTTTTTGGCTTAGGATATATATATATATATATGCCACTACTATATATATACAGCTGGTATAAATTAAAAAATGGTATATTTTTGAGAAAAATGTACATTCTGGAGGATTAGCAACAACATTCAGGCAGCAGCCTGGGCTTTGACAGATAGAAACAGGGACACTGGTAAAAAGTCCAAGTCCAGGTATGCCTGGGTTTTTTTAGAATCGCAAGAAAATAACACGCCTTAATTCAGGCAAAAAAAACAAAAAAAAAATCCTGCTTGGTTGGGGCACTAACTAAACAGTTAAACTAAGGGCCCCTAAACGCAACCAGAAACACCCCTAAGTCCCTCGTAAAAGGGGACCAGAAAACCAGTAACGGGGGGCTACTTCCCAATGTGGGTTTTTTTGCTCTCCCAAACCCAACCCCAGACGGGCCCCTGCGCCCCAGGCTTTATGGGCCCTAAAACCAGCCTCACCGGGTGCGTGGGTTGGGGCCCAAACCCACCCGGGCTTTTGGGAACCACTCCGGGAAAACCGCCTGGCCCAAAAAGGGGTTTGGGAAACCCTTTATACAAACCCCTTCAGCAGCATAATGCTACGAAAACAAAAGACTGTGGGCCTCTCCCTTCCCCGAGTCCGGGCCCACTGGGTGACACCATCTTCCATGCGCTCCCTTAGTAAACATAAAAAAGGCTTTTCTGGGGGAAAAAGGTATCCCCCCAAAAATAACGCCCCCCTTTTTTTACTGTCTCCCCAAAAATAAAACAAAAGATGGGGTTTTTGTGTAGTTTCAAATTTTTTTAAAGTACGTGTTTGCATTGTTTTTTTAGTGCCTAAAGGGTTTGTTTGGGCTTTTAAATTGTGATTTGTTTACTGCACAACAGCTTGTAAAAAAGGGTTCTTGTATAAAATTTCCCTTGGATGTTTTTTGGATTTTTTTAAAGTCTTTTCTGTTAAAACTAAACGACTCCCAACAAAAAAGAGAGCCCAGTAAAGACATAGAAAAGAAAAATACAAGTATATACAGCTGATAACTAGCCTATCAAATGGTTTACTTTTTGGAAAACCAAAGAATTTTTCATACGCTATACAGTATAAAAAGACACATTTGGGATGTTTTTCCCCACTATATGACATTTAAATCCCAATAAAACCCTTCCCATTTAGGTCAATTAGGATTACCAAAATTTTTTTTAGTTTTTAAATGCAAGAATAATGAGAGGGGGAAAATTTTAAGGGATTTTTTTACTTTTTTGCAAATTCAAAATTTACATTTCACTAAAAATTACAAATTCCTTTAAACAAAAATTGGGGAAAAGCCCATATTTAAGAATTTTCTTTGGGGGAATTTTTTATTGGTTTAATGGGAACTTCTGGATAATTAAGACCACCTGTGGATGTAATTTTTAAACACACAAGAAACCCCGGGTTCTGTGGGTAAAAATTTATGGGAAATTTTAAAGAAATCAGCCCAAAAATATCAGGGAAAAGAATTGTGGAAATTTTCACACGGGCTGGATCATCCCTTTTGGGGACAAAATTTTTAGAACCTGAAATGTACAAACCTTATACGCAATTAAAAAACATGATGGGATGTAGCCCATATGCCCCTTTTTGTATTTAGAGTTTTCTTGTGACTGGAATGTCCAGGGATGGGAAAGGAAATTAATTTCCATCTTCAAAAAAGGCCCCAAGTTTTACTCTGGTAATTTGCCCGTAAGTTTAAGATTTTTTTGGGGGAAAACTGTTTGAAGGGCTAATAGGGACTTATACCGGTATGTGGCTGAATAAAATATATAATTGTTGTCAAAGGTTTTACTAAGGCAAAGTTTCAGATAAATTTTTAACTGTTTTTATGAGAGTAGAGAAGTGGGGATGGGGGGGGTGGATGGGGAAAATTTGGTTTTTTACCCCCTTTAAAGGCTTTTAAGATTTATTGGGTAAAATTTTAAAAAACCCTTGGGGGTTTGAAAATAAAGGTGGTAATTGGTTAAAAATGGCTATGGGATCGTATGGAGAGTGGTGGTAAAAAGATCCTACTCTGAGTGGTCCCCTTTTTGGGGGTGGCCCAGGGTCAGTATAGGTCCCTTTTATTCCACATATTTATTAATGACATAGTGGGATTAATAGCACGGTTTCTATTTTTGCAGATGACACCAAGCTATGTAGTTTAGTGCATAGCAAGAGACCTGGAAACCGATGTTTTTTGGGGATCCCCTTGGCAAATGAGGTTTGTCGGAAAATGTAAGGTTCCCATTGGTATTTAATAAACTCAGGCATCATATGTCCCAGGGGGAGAAAAAACTGGGAATATCCTTTTTTTGGGAAAAAAACTGGGGTTCTTGTAGATCATAGCTACAGAAAAACATGCAATGTCAATACTGCCTCTGGGCACAAGATATTGGCGTGTATTAAAAGATGCATGGACTGAGGGCAGGGGTAAAAACTTACGTGGTGTGGCCTCATTTTGGGAAAATTTCTTCAGTTTTTGGGCTTCAGTTTTTTGAAAAAGTGTAATGGGCTAGAGAGAGTGCAAAAAGAGCAACCAAAATTTATAAGGGGAATGGATCACTTAGTTATGAGGGAGGTTAAAAGAATTGAACTTTTTATCTTTAGAAAAAAAACGGGCTCCGGGGAGACAGATTTAATTTATCTAAGATTAAAGGCCATACAAAAAAATATGGGAAAATTTTTTATGTAAAGCCTCTCAAAAAACAAAGGAAATTCCCTTCAGCTGGGGTAAAAAGGATTTAATCCCCAAGGAAAAAGGGTTTTTTTACTATGAAACGTAAATCTTGGAATGCCTCCCGAGGGCTGGTCACAGAGGAACGTTAATTTGAAAA